>WBMZ01010524.1:0-83294 GCA_013400975.1 Atrichornis clamosus | reverse complement strand
AGGTCTTGCAAAACCACAACAGTATGTGAATAAAAAAGGTGTTATTTTCTTGGCTAATCATCTGATAGTGACTGTATATTACAAACTCTTGAAATTTCTCCATGGGCTGCAGTTATGCTCTTTGGTTTTCGTTTTAACTGTGGTAGTTTGGTTCAATCAGTATTAAAGTGGGAGTTATGTCTTTCAACGTGGCTGAGACCTACATCTGTGCCACTTCTTTGTTCTCTCTTGCAGTGTTGCTGTCCCAAGGAAGGTTCTTTTGCAACACTTGCACAGTCTGGATTGCCACACTGCGGTGTATTCTCTGCATCATCTTACTAATCTTCTGGCACTGAATGAAGATGATGTTATTGAGCTTCTTCAAAAAGTTCCTGCTAGAGACCAACAGATGCAGGGTAAATGTGTAGGGTTGTGAGAACACAGAAAACTCACAATCCGTTGAGTACGTATGTTGAGTACTTCTGCCAGGATCTATTCTTTTGACCTGCTTCTGTAATTGTGGAAGATATTGCTTATCAGCTGTGTCGTGAGAAGAATCTAGAGAGCATATGAAAATTATTTTAAAATCCTTTGGGGAGTAAATTGTCTCTCAAGAAGGAGTTATGAGATCTCTTTGATCTCACAAGGACAGATCTCTGAAAGACAAAATGGTAACAAGAATTTGCACACGCTCGTGATTTATGCTGCTCATTGTAACTTCTATACTGTGTAATACCTTTGGTTTGAAAAGTAAGTGTATGGTTTGGATTTCAGTGCACTTTAATTTTAAATCAAAGGGCAAAACCAGATGAAATTGGCAATATCTCATGCTACAATATCTTCATTTTTGAAAGATACAAAAAGTGGGGGTTTTTCTTCTAATATTAAGTATTACCAAATTTACTTCAATATTTAAATCAGTATGGCTTGCCTACAGGCTGTGTTTACATAATTCCTGCCTCACTTCTCTCATCTTCCCATGTTCCAGTTGCGTGCCTAAAATACCTGAGATTACTAAACACATTAGTTCACTTAAAAGTGACTCTTCTTGGACACTCTTTTGATTTCAGCCTATGTCCAGGTTCAGCTGCTGCTATTTTCAAGCTGTTTTTTGATAGGGCCTCTTAATAATGGTACAGAAGTTCAGTCTTCCTGCATGTACTAGAACCTAAGAAGCTGCAATCTTTTTGTGCCTTATTCGTTCCTTGGTTGGAAATTTATACATGTGTAATTTCAACCTGAGTTGCATGGAGAGCTCTCAGTAATGGATCTTGCACAGATGTTTTTCAGGTTGCCTAGTGGGAAGTAGGTTTCTCTCCTTCCAGTATCATGTTGTGATGTTGTTTTCCAGTCCTACTTTTACAGGTTTTGGTGTTAAAATTATCACGACAGTTGTCTTGAGTAATCTTAAAAGATGCAGTTACTACTGCAGTTAAAAGATATAATCTTCATTTTCAGTGTTCTGCTTTCTGAAATTGTTTTGTTGTTGCTGGTGTTGGGGGTTTTTTAAAATCAGTTCTTACATTTTAATTATTTTATGTTTAAATTCTGTCAAAACATTTCAAAAATGGGAAGAGGCAATCCCATCATATCTTCTGGGAGCTGCATGACTGTAGCAAAAGAACTCTAGCTGGTTTCTCTTCTTTTTTTTTTGATATCTCATTAATTTGCAAAACTAATTAATGGAAGACAAGCCCTCCTTCTCTTTTCAGTCCAATGGTTATTGCAAAATTCAGATAATTCTAGAAACACAGCTTAATAGAAACTCCTTTAAAATAATCTGTTTTGAAGCTTATAGGGAAGACAGGAGTCATAAAGTTTTGTTTCGTCTGACATGGTAGAGTCAACAGGCCTTTTCTTCCCCTCACCCGATGTGCTTCCCCCTCTTCCCCTTTCTGATACACATCTGTCAGCTGCAGTAGTGAAACCAAACTGGTGGTACAGGTACACAGTTGTTTTCAGGCTGTGCATCACACTGGTTTTGATCAGTCATGGTGAGCAGCAATTTCCTCGTAAGTTACGGTATTCGAGAAGAAGGTGTTAGTGTTTCTGGCATAGGAAAAACAAGTGCTAATAGTTAAAGGATAGTTCTTCAGTATTGGTACAAGGAAAACAGTTGGTTTAGGTACCAGTACTGACACAGACTGACTGCATCCAAGTCTTTCCATGTGTGAGGCAGAAGTGTGAGGCATTAAACTGATTTTTGATTACCGATATTTGTCTTACCTTATCTCCAGCTAGCTATTTCTCTTTTCCAGAGGATTGCATTTATCAAATCTCTGTTTTGACCGGCCTGAAGTCCTCTTTTAAGACAGTGCTATCAAGAGCTATTTGGGTGTCTACATTTTAGTGTAGAGCTGCTGGGGAACAGTAGCATTTCTGTGGCCATCTGGTTTCTGCAAAGGATTCGTACTTGGAGGTTTCCTCAGTTCTGTTTACTTTATAGTTTCCATCATTGTCACTGTTTAGAATGGCAGGGAATAACTGTTTTCAGTTGTTCGTACTCTCAGTCCTTTTGCCTTGGTTGCTGTACAGTTTTCAGAAGAGTTCAGACTGGTGCTTTTCTTTGCAATCATGCTCAAACTTTGGGGAGCACAGTGCTGAAACACTTTCTTGGTTGGGTAATTCTGTTCAGTCCCAGAGTTTGGATGGGGACATTGTCAGTACATCATGCTTTGTACCAGTGCTTTGTTTAAAAAAATACTTGGCTAATGCTTTCCCTTAATGACAACAGGTAGAGGGACAATCTACCCCTTGTATAAGATTATATAGGATAGTGGACCCATGCACTAGTTTAACAGTATGTGTGGTTGTTGGGTTGTTTCTTTGTTTTGGGTTTTTTTACCCTTGTATAGTAGTTGGATAATTCATCTAAACTCAGCATAACAGAATATATGACACTATATTATGTTCCTGGGTGAAGGGGTTGCTGATGATGTGATTTTTACGGTTTGCAGCTCTGGTATTCTGTTGTGCTGAGAAGGGATCACGTCTCTGGCATGTGATGCCTTTCCTCAAAATAAAAAAAAAGCAAAGGGGAGAAGAAGTGAATGCAGTACTTCTCTAGTTTGCCTTTTTCATAAATGTGTGGAGGAAACTGTGGGACTGTACTTTAAAGTTGCACATTGTATTTGATCTATCATGTCAGCCATTGTGGGTTGAAGCAACCATGATATCTATTTATTAGTACAAATCTGGAGAGGTGGTGGTACTCTCTTCTCACTACAGTCATAGCCTGTTTACACTGTTTCCCTACTTATCTACTGTGTACTAGAATTCTTAGATGCTGAAATGGAACAGAATTTGCCCCTCTGTTGTAAACGTGGCAGTATAACTTAACCACCCACTGCTAATGAGGCTCACTGTGAGCAATTTTGGTCACTGTGCTGTAGCCAGATCCTGTTAGATAAGTTCACAGAAAATTTCCTTTTTAGAAGGGGATCCAGACCTGACTTTTTTGTGCCCATCTGTTGTGGTTTGGGTTGCTTGGGCTTTTTTTTCTGAAAGTAACAGTGAGATAGATCAAAGCTGAGATGAAAGTGACACTGGGGAAGAAAGACTGAGTAAATATTGCTGTGCAGGAACTGCAGGAGAAAATTAACTCGTTGTCTTGTCTACCTCCTATCCCCTCACCGCCCTGGTTTCCCTCCACAGCAGCAACACTCCCTAACACTCTGAGCCAGCAGCGCAATCTGGCACTCTTCCGGGCCTTCTGTGCCATGAAGTATGCTATCTATGCTCTCTGTGTGAATTCACATAAGCATTCCAAGTGCAAGGATTGCATACCCAGCCTTCTTGGTGATACCCCTGAGGATGCAACTTTTGGGGAATCAGCAGGTGATTGGCCTCCTTTCTCAGGTTCAGTAACTTGTGCTTCTCTGATTGCTGGGCTCTGAATTATCACTTAGTATTGGGATAATATTGCACCCTGTGTACATATGGTGTTTTTATTCAGCAGGCTATGGATGCTTTGCAAACAAGTATAATTGTATTTCTTTGAGGTGTTGTTACCATTAGTAATAAGTTACTGGCCTTGTTTTAAAATATTTAAGGTAACTGTACAAAAAATATAGTGCAAAAAGGAAGTGAGACTAGATATAGAATGGTAGTGACAGGGATGCTTTTGTAAGAGCTTATGATTTCCCAGAGCATCTGGAACTGATTTATTAGCTAGAGTGGGTGTAATCTGAGTTTGCACATCATTGAACAAAGTGATAATTGGCATTACTCAGAGGGAGGAGGCACATTACCTTTTAAAATGTAAAATATTGAACTTATATTTACTTGGTTTATGGGGGAATGATTTGGTCTGACCCACTGGGCTAAGTTCCCTCTTCTGGGATTTTCTTAAAAGGCACAGGTTGGAGGAAGGATTCCCTGAAAAATGTAGTAAATGTTCTTTATTTTTGTTTTTAATTGTACAGCTTGCTCTTCAGTATTTCCTCAGTACATTGTGAAGTGTCAGCAGTTCTTAAGGAGTGTTCCTGCTCCTCTGCGCCTGGAGGTTTTGGAGAATATTTTCTCCTTGCTTTTTGTTTCCTACAGTGACCTCTATACTGCGACTCCTCTACCTGAGGACTATGCAGAGGATGAAGACCTTGACAAAAAGAGTACTACTCTGAGTGTAGAAGGCAGTGCTAGTCGGCGATCTTCCACCTCAGAAAGTCCACAACACCTAATAGAGGCTGAAAAAAAATTAGAGAAGCACATGCTGGCTGCACAAACAGTTCACACAGATACCCGAGATCTTTGTGACTCAGTGTTAGATGGTAAAAGCTGTGAAACCTCAAAGCCAAGCTACCTAGATCTGAAACACTTTACCAGTGGTGTTACTGGGTTTTTAGTGGATGATGTGGCCATGGAGGCCTTTCTCACATTGCTTCTCAACCACTTGGAAGAAATTCAGAGTTCTCTTCCATGGGACTCCAGTAATGTGCATCGTGAAGAACTGGAGCTTGTTGAGTGCTTGAATCTTTCTGCAAGCAGAGATGCCTTTGGAAGTCGTGTGTTACAGTTTTCCAAATACCTTTCTGAAGCTCACTGGCGATACAAGGTGGTGATGAGTAACAGAAATGCAGGTGGGCCTTGTATTTGGCACTTTCTGATATATCAACACTATTCTGTTGCAACTGTCCAGACAGTGATTTCAAGACTAAATTCCCTGAGCATCTTAGTGAGGGAGCACATTTTGGCAGATACTGGGAGAGTGACCTACTTGGAGATCACCTGGTTCTTGCACCATTTTCCAACAAAAGCGATCTCCATTCTAATCAGAAAGTTTGGGGTTTTTCCTCTTTTCCCTCCCCTTTGTGGACACGCTACTTCTGTTTGTCCTTGTCTTGCCCCTTCGTAACAAGTCACACTGCAGTGATATGAAGGGACATGGTGCTGTTGGATCCAGTGCAAGCTAAAGAGTCTCAACTCATTCATGGACAGCGCTGTTTTAGCCTAGTCTGGAAACATGTTAGGAACATGTATCAGAAGAGGTTGTATTATTCTGGATGATGGTTGAAGTAGCTAGAACAACACACTCAGGAACCTATTTCCCACCCTTTTCCGTAGCCTATAACTTGTTAGCCCTGCTGCTATGAGATTTTGTCTTATATCACGTGTGGCTTATTGTGTATCTCAGACTGTGCAAGCTCCATGTCCCAAGAAAGAGTGAGCAGTCTGGACCTTAAATATTGCAAGTTTCCAAACTTGTGTTCAACTGTTTCTCAGGTCTCCCCCTGTAAAGCTATTTGGTAATGTTTTTGCTTAAATATTTCACAGAACATCAGTTTGCAGCCTCCAGGAGATATTGCTCTTTAGTCAGGTGCTCCAGCTTTAAGAAACGAAGTAGGTGTCGAAGGTACAAGACAGGTGAGTTGAAAAAGTGAGTTGGAGAAGACATTTCTGAAATGTGCATAATTTTGCTGAGCTCCTAGCTGAATGCAATTAGACTTAATGGCCTAGGAGTAGAGAACTAGATTTATTTCCTTTAGTATTCTAAATGGTTTGAAGTATCTTAGTCCAGTTCCACTTGGATAGAGGTTGTTTTCCAAAGCTTACCTGCACAAATAACTTCTTCTATACAAAGTGTGATTTGGAGCAGGGGAGAACTTCAGCTACAGTGCCAATTTTTCCCTTTCTCCACTATATCCTGTAACTGTTTGGTATATTTTCATTCCTATTTCAATATTATCTAGGATGTGAATTAACAGAAATTTGTGGCATAAATTGGCAGCCTTAGGAGAAAGTTGTGTTCCTCACCCTTTTTCTGTTTAGCCTTTAAAAGGCATGTCTGGCTTCTGAGTGGCATGTTCAAACACAAGAAGCTTCACAGTATCTGACATGAGTCACTGATGGGCCACCCCAACGTAGTCTCTTGCCTAGCATTTTCTTCAAATCAGCAGTTTTTGCATTTATCATAGATGTCAGTGGTGGCTCATTTATGAGACACTCTTGAAGATCCCTGGGGTTGCCTCATGTGTTATTTGCAGTAAGTTTTAATTGCCTTGTCTAGTAAAAATGCATTTAATGTGCTGGTTTTGATGTGTTTCCATTTTAGATGGGAAAGAGGGAACTTCCAGTCCATCGTTAGAAAGTACAAGTAGCGAGTTAAGCACCAGTACCTCAGGTATTAAGCCACAAAAGTAGTATTTCTTTGTCTTTTCAATGTGCATGATGAAGAATTTGCTTGACCAGTTATTGTGAATTACTGCTCTGTGCAGGACAGAATTAGAACTTTCCATTTCTCAGAGCTCCCCTTTTTGGATTACTTTTTTGTAGTCAGAATAGTATATGTGTCTTCTTCTGGAATAAGATAATTAGATTTTTCTTGATGTCTTTGGCTTGCAGGGAACAGTATGCAATGTAGTGATGTGCAAACCATCAAAAAAACTAATGAACTGTTAGTTATGTAACCTAAAACATGCTTAAGCATGCTGGACTGATTTAATAGGTCAGATGGTTTAGAGTTCTCCCTTTACCCATAGTGAACCAGTGTCCCAGCATTGTGTGCGTGTTATGTAGCTGCTGAACAGCGTTACACTGGGATGAGATCCAAACTGCAAGTTCTGACCAAATAGTGAAGTGTTATGAGAATTTTTATCAGGATGCTTATGTTGACCTCTTTACCCTAAAACTTGGTTGCAATTCTGCTCCTATATTTTTGTGTTAAATATGTGAAGTGCTGTTATCTGATAGGTGGCTGTTATTTGGTGAAATGTGTTTTCCCTAATAGTATACTGATTAATTCTGTCTTGCAGAGGGAAGTACCAGTAGTGTGTCTGGCTTGAGTGATTTGGAAAGCAGGGCAAGACCACATCAGCAGAACCCCCTCATTCCTATGATGCTTTCCCCACCAGAATCACTGTTGGTTTCTTGTGTTCTGAGAGGAAACTTTGTAGAAGCCCATCAGGTAAATGAGTTGCATGCATTTTGATTTTTGAATGAAATTCCTGCTTCTTCTGCATTTAGTAAGCATAGGACTTCCAAGTGAGTCACTTCAGAAGTAGAAGCAAGTGAAAGGAACAAAGATATTCCAAACCAATATCCCAAGGATGCAGGGAATTTTCTACCTTGTTATATAAAAATCCATTCTGTAAATGGGTTCTCAAAACATGAAATGTTTGATGAGAGCCAGTCAAGCATACTGTTTCAGCTGACTGAACAACACAAAGAGCTCAAGTGAAGTCTCATGAGGAAGCAGCATCTGAACTGCTTTCTTTAATCAGCTTTTCAAAACCATGACACTCTGCTGCATGCCAACTCGACAGAAACATGCAAAGGTGTTCCTTACCCAAAGCACAGCTAAAGTGGTGATTACATTCATTGGAAGGAGGTATGTTTTGAGGGCAAATTCATGGTATTGAAAACAGGCAGAAAGACTTGAAATTGACAGTCTGCACATTTGTTATTCTTTGCTCCTTCATAGCTGTGCATACCTTTCTCTGTGTCGTTTTCAAGCTGATGCTTTGAAAAAAACCAACTTGAGGTGCATCAATGATTGGATCTTCTGTAAAAAGCTGAGACCTGGATGAGTTTCGGATAGCCATGCTGGAGCAGTTCATATCATTTAAGCATTGTATTAACATCAGATTACTGCTCAAGCTATTAGTTCTGTTTGATTCCAAGCATGCCACTTCATCTTTTCCCTATGTACAGGGCCAAAGAAGCATTTTGTTTTGCTTTGTTGCCTTGATTTTCAGTATCACCAATGATAAAGAATTCAAGCTTGGTTTGTGTTCTGTTGTTGGTTTGGTAATCGGAGCTTGCATAGCTCTGTCTAGTTACTCTGTGTTTAAATTTTGAGAAGGTATTCCTTGCTGAATAAGAATTTATTTAAAATAGTTAACTTTGGAGGGCAGATTTGATAGATGTCTGTCATTATATGGTGTATTGAAATTGTGAAGTCATTCTGAAAGGTGTGGTTTATGAAAATTAATTCAGCCCTAGCCCTACAGCAAATAATAGCTGAGCTTTATAAAGCTAATTGAAAAACATCTCTGAGGTCCTTTTTTTTCAGGCACTTAAAACTCTCTAGGAAAAAACCCCACCATTTCAGGCTGTTGTATCTGTGGGGACACTTTTCAGTTGAAGTATCTGTTTTATTTTATTCCTTCATCTCCTATAAAGCTCCCCCAGAGCTCTTTGACCTTTGAAAACTTCATTTGACGTGCTCTGTAATTACATCTATTGTTATTTTTGAAAGGTGGCTTTGATGTTTAATCTGGATACTTCCCCTTGCTATGGTGAGTTGGTTTTCATGGAGCGTTACCAAGAGGCAGTACGAGAAATGGCAAGAGTGGAGCACAATATTGAGAATCAAGCATCAGATGGCACTGGAGGCATCAGGAAATCTGGCAGTGGCCGTTCAACACTGCAAGCTATCGGGAACGCAGCAGCAGCTGGTAAGGACTGGGCTTTTTGGGTACTCCCAAAAGGTTGGGGAGCAGTGGAAAACAGGAGAAAGCAATTTAAATACTGTCAAAATGAGTGCAGTGTTTGTTCAGAAGGGTAAATGGTGGTTCTTTGAGGTAGAAGGAGACTAAGAGTACTGAAATTTGCTGTTGATGCCCAATTAGTTGTATCCATTCTACAGTAATTGGTCCATGAAGCAGGCCACCTATGGAATTATTTCCTATAAGGATTTAAAAATCGTTACCCATGACAGGATCTGATCTAATTATGCCATTTAACCAGTGATTGTGTGTTTTTGATGATACGTGTAGGTATGGTATTTTATTCCATCTCGGATGTTACTGATAAATTGCTTGCAACTTCTGGAAGTCTTGCCCCTACTCTTCAAGAAAATTTCTGGATCAGGAACATCCAGCTGGAGCACTCTGACCCTCTGCGGGAAGTCCTTGAGGACCTCAGTCCTTCAGCAATGGCTGCATTTGACCTAGCTTGTACTCAGTGCCATCTTTGGAAGACATGCAAACAGCTTCTGGAGACAGCAGAAAGAAGATTGTACAACAGCCTTGAAACTCGGGGTAGGCTTTTGATTTTTATGTTTATCAACATGGGCCTGGGAACAGGAAATGCCTCTCTATGCTGTTTGTGCTAACTCTTGAGTCTTCATTAAATCTCATTTTGTACTTTCATGTTAGTGTCTCTTTTTTCCACTCCTAACTTTGATTTTGTCTCCCTTTGCACACATACTGTTCCAGGCCACCGACCTGACTTTGTTTTACTGCACTCTGATGGTGTGAAGGGTTTTTCAGCAGTTCTCCAGCAAATAAGTAAAATTCTCAACTATTCCTGCACATCACAAGGTCAATCCAGGCCAGGTAGTATGCTTTGCTGGTAAGGCTTTCTGTTGAAATGTGCTTAAATCAAATTCTTGTCTTCTGTTGCAATGGTAATTTGAACTTTCAATTTTTTAGATTAGTACACAGACACAAAAAGAGGGGAGGGATATGACTCCAGCTCAATTCTGAATAAATGGAAACGCTCTGATTTGTTGTATTATAATACAGTTTTGTTTCTGTGAGCCTTTCTCTGTGCAAAAATACTTGTGTCTTTGTTATAGTTGCTGTTTCTTTCTCCCTCTTTGTAGAGGTCTCAGATGAGAAAATAGGGAGTCATTTTCGATGCAGTATTGTAGACCTTCTGCAAGCTTGCTACCCTGCCTTGACTGAAGAAAGTATTATTAGTGAAATTGTTTTATCACAAAATCTGGATCAAATCCTAAAAGCGCTGACATGTGTTGAACGTTCTGTGGGTGAGTAATTTTTGTGAACATGAAGACTCCTATATGGATCTAAATTTTTGCTTTGGCTTTTCCAGACAGCAATAAATCTAATACTAATGCTCTTTGACATATGCAAAAATACATATTTTAAAAATCATAAATGCAAAGTATAAAATTTATCTGTAGTTCTTATATTCTGAGCATTTGTTTTCAAAGCTAAAATTCTGAACTTGTCATAGAAGTTATAATTTGTTCTTTTTCTATTCAGTCCTAGCAAGAAAATCTGTAAGTGTATTTTAACATGGCAGCTTACAGATAATTAGATGTGTTCTTACTCTTGCTCTTTTCTTTTTTGTAACAAAATGGAGATAAACCTATAAAACCTTTGTAACATCATAATACCTTCTAGTTTTCATAGGACTGTCATAAAACAACTCATCTTTTCAGAAGAAGTCCTCCAAAGTTACTTTTTCTGACAGCTCTCTTCATTATTGGCACTGGTGCTGTTTTCCTTTTTCCATTCACCAAATTTCTAAATGGCTCTTTGGGTTTTTAAAAATATTTAATGAGCAAAAGTTTAGGAGAGCTCTAAGAGCTAAATGTTATGGAGCACAAGGGTTGGTCAACACCTGTGTTTTAGAATATGTGTTAATGACACAGAACTAGACCTGTTTTAGGTCTGCCTTAATATAGTTCTAACTTGTCAGACATGGTTACCAATTCAGATGAACTTCAGTTTTAGTCTACTGTGAAAATGTCTCATGTTTTCAATTACATTGTAATGCCTATCCTGAGATAGATGGTTGTGGAGAGGAAATTAGGCTGAGGCATTTCTCTCTCTTTCTCCCCCAATCCCCTGCCTCCTTCCTTCTTGGCATTTAATTCTTGTATCTTGGATATATGTCTGTTCTCTTAAACCAGAGTCTAAAGGGAGTCTGCTTGGCGCCTTGGTGGAGCAGTGCTCTCTCAAACCTACGGACCTCGAGAAGCACCTGGTTTGGAATCAAACACAGCTCCTGCTGAGAACTCTTGACCAACATACCCAAGCCATGCCAGAGAACAACATGCAGACAAACTTTGTGAAGGCCTTCCTTGACTACATCACTACCCTGGCTGCTGTTGTGTTACAAAGCCTGAATGCAGAGCTAGGTAAGGGGTTTCTGCTGGAAAGTCTGAGCCCAGGTGAAGATACTCATACTGTGTAGTCTGGCGTGATTTGGGAAAGTAATCGTGCAGAAATGGTTCCTTGCCAAACATATGTACTACCTATGCACAGTCAGGTCTTCTGTTTTAAACTGATTATTGCATTTTAAAAATTTTATTTCTTAACACCTAGGCCACCCAGAGCTAAGATAAAAATAGCTAATGTCAGTAGGAAAATGAGAACAGATATGTTAACTGCTGACCCAGACTCTGCACTCCACTTAGACAAAACAAACAGTCCTTGACCTCCAGAAGTTCTTAGCACTACCCCCTGTAAGGCAAGATTGGTTTTTGCATGCAGTGAATCAGCATGCTGTATAATTTACAGCAGCCTTAGAGGCAACGAGCCCCCTGCTGCTCCATAAGGATAAGAAAAGAGTGTGTAGAAGGCCATGCAGAGGTAACCAGGCAGAATTTTTTTACAAAATCAGGAGATGATGGTAGTCCATGAAAATGAATGTGCCATCAGCACATAAAGCTGTCAGAACAGAACAATTCACTGTGCTAGGAGTAAAAATGCTTGTTTGTTTTTAAAGTTGACACTAATTGAGCTGCACTAATGTGAAATACCACAGTACTGATTTCAGGGAATACCTTTCCAAAAGGATAAGAAAAAAGGGCAAAGATCTGTTTACAGACAGGGTGGTTCAGCTCAGGTCACTGCCGTGCCAACCATAACTTCTGAGTGGACACGATTCAGTCCTCACTGGCCAACTGCCAAAGCCAGAAATTGTGCAATATTTTAGGGCTGGGTGAGTTTGGGGGAGATGTTGTTGTATTGGAAGATGAAAGGAAAAGGTAAACTTAGGAGAATGTGTTCAGAGTGACTTGACATAACTTGATAGTGGATACAAATGCTTTTCAGCAGCAGTGGCCAGGCTTTCCCTCCTTTATTGAAAGTAGCTATAGACCAGTGAGTTCCCTCTGCCCTTGCTAACTGACCTTGACACAGCATGGACTCACTAATCTGCATCCAGAGACTCATCAGAAACTAATTCTGCACATTTTCTACTTCTCACTGCAAATACATATTTTGGTGCAAGTTTGAAGTAGGGCTGCTAAACTGTTTGAATGTAGATCTTCCTTAAAGGTTGAAGAATCTCCACTCTGCCTGTTTTGGTAATAAGTCCAACAAAATGTGAGCCAGTGGTGTCAAGATTGAGGGGCATATCATAATCATAAATGCCTTGCAATTTACTCTGGATTTTACCACCCTTATGTGAATTTAGAGCTCAAAGAAGTTTCAGACTCTGTGCCTTAAAATTTGTGTTCTTAAAATAAAAGTTGATTAATGTATTCAGCTGATGTGTTTGCATTACAATAAATATTCTGGGTGGGTTTTTTTTTTTAAGATGTATCTGCAGAAGTGAAAGTGGGAAACCCTTTCATACTGTTACAGCAGAGTCCATCCCAGCTGCTTTCCCAGCTTGTTTTTGAGAGACAAGTTCATCCAGACAGGTCGGTGCTTTTCAGATTATGTATTTCCGTAGGTTACTTTGTACTTTTTCTGTGGGTTATTTTGGTATTGGTGAGTTTGTACCTCAGCCATGATTAAATTCTTCTCTGGCTACTTAGCGCAGGTAGTACAGCCTGCTGTGTCCCACCAGCTGATCACTTGGTGGTGCAGGGATTGGTGTGCACTGGGGAGCTTCGTCAGGGGCTTCTCCACCAACCTGAAAACGTTTTAATTGGGAAAACAGTGGCTCCATATTTTTAACAATTACTTTCTGTTGTGAAGTGGAAGTGCATTTATGTGGTTTGGTTTTTTTTTTAACTTGAGTGTGTGACAGTTCAGAAGAGTGCACTTGCAGCTTGGCAATGTAATAAAATAAAATAGGCCAGTAGGGCTTATTAAGAATACTGGGCATGACTCTAACCCTGGTCAGCAGGTAAAGTGGATAATCGAAACTCCTTCCTTTGCAAATTACTAAATTAGTTTGACATGGAAACTGCCTGATTTGATGAGGTAGCTTTTAAAAAGATGAGCACTAATGGTGAAATATGTTAGTAGTTTGCATTTAGGTAAAAGTCAATGTTTGAGGAGTAGTTCCTTTCCTGTAAAGGAACGGCAGCATAAGCTCTGAGTTAACAATGTTGTGCTCTATCCACTTTTTTCATACTGAGTAAAAATAGTGCATGTAGTCTTGTGTATGTACCTGTGAAGAATATTAGGGGGCTTGTGTTCTCAGAGCGTTTGAAAGATTTTTGAAAATATGTAATTGTAAAGTACCTTTTATATGTGCTGGGTAAGCTGGTTCTGTTTTCAATCCTACAGGCTTTCTTCTCTCTTGGCTAAAGAAGAGTTGAACTTGAATGTGCAGCAAGTTATTGTTAACTGTTGCTGTGAACCACTGTCCTTGTGCAGTGCAAGGCAAAACAGCCAGGCGAAGTCTCTTCTGACAAACATCAGCAACTTGGCACACCAGTGTGCCTACCACTGCCTGCCAGATGTTGAAATACCTATTCACAATTCTGCAGTGACCTCTGAGGATATCTCCACTCAGGCCCCATCCTCTCTGAATGGCTTGAGCCAGCACACACTGACTGCCTCTTCCTTGGACTTCCTAAAATCTCAGTCGAAGCTAATGGCCACAGTGGCATGTCTAAGTGCATCTAATATACAGAAAATTCACAAATCAAGTTTGTCTTGGATGGAATTTCGGGGCAAACGGGAGGTGCCCTTAGGTTTGGAACAGATTTCTAGGGAGTGTGAGGTATTGTTGAAAGAGTTCCCAATATTGGAACAATTTCTTCTTGCTATGTTTGAGCCACTTCAGAATCAAGAGGAAGGTAGCAGTTTAGCTACTGTCTTCTCTGGCAAGATATACATATCTCTGGTTCTCCTAGGATTACATTCCACCACAGCTGTTAAAGTATTAATGGGAGTCTTTGAACAAGCTCTTGCTGCAAAAGATTGGGATAGAGCTCTGAAAGTCTTGGATCTGTACAGTCAGGAGGTGGAGGAAGTGGTCAGTGTGAAGGATGCTGTGCTGAGCTGTGCAGCTGCTGAAGGTAAGAAGGATTGTCAGGCTTTTTTTCCACTTTATCTTGTTTCTTTGTCCTTTTTTATTTTAGTGAGGAATGCAGCCTGGATCAAGAGGTAGAAACTAAAGTAGTGGTCATTGGCGAAATCCAGGAATAGATCCTTTTCCTTCCTT
The DNA here is from genome assembly GCA_013400975.1 of Atrichornis clamosus. NCBI lineage: Eukaryota > Metazoa > Chordata > Aves > Passeriformes > Menuridae > Atrichornis > Atrichornis clamosus. Next base: position 68,774 of record WBMZ01010524.1, on the reverse strand, counting down.
CGTCCTGAATTTGCTTTCTGTGATGTTGTGGTTTCTGTTTCACAAATGTGCAAATTCCTGAGCAATTTAGTACAAGAGAACTGGAATGCATCTGTGGTGTTATTTTTATGTGAAGAGCTGAATACATCATCAGAACACAGTAATCATTGTACTGTTAATGGAACATCTTTTACAGCAACATCATTGTCATGCATGGATGATAAGTCCTGTGAAAGGTGCCTTTTGGAGTCTGAATAGTAAATATCTGATGTTAGCTTTGGATGCTTCCCAATAATCTGATGCTGGGGATGATTCTTACAAATATTTTTCAGCCCTGTACTGTTTGTTTTGTTGATGTGACCCAGCAAGGATAAGGATTTTTTATTTATTTTCCAAATTATAGAAACTGAATTTCAAACTAGTGTTTTGTTTCCTCCACAGATAAGGATGGTTGGCAATACTTGTTCCAAGTAAAAAATGCAGCGTTGAGGAGTCGGCTGGCCCTGCGCTGTCTGGACAGATGGCCCCTTGATGCCTGTTTGGAAACCCTAGCTTACTGCATTTCTGATCTGGGCATACCTGATGAACTAAAAGCCAATCTACAGAGCAGGAAGAAAGAACTTCAGGTTTATGAAAAGGTACAAGTCATTCTTCAAGTAACCAATGAGATTAAATAGGCTGCAGGAAACAAATATGCTTGCCCTCTGAAAAGCTTTAGCCCGTGGTTCTTTTTTGATCCTGATGGATTTTCAAGTCTTTCATGCAAAACAGTTCATGTTTCCAATTAACACTCAGCTTCCATCCTTCATAACCTTCCCACTCTCCTATTAGCATTCAGGTGTGCAAACATGATTAGATATAAACATTTGTGTGAGTCTGCTTGTTTTGCAAAGTATTTTCAATTCTATACAAATTCTGGAGCATCTGGAAGCTTTCTATGGCATAATTTTCTAAGTCTGAGAAATGCAGATGGTGTACTAGATTAGTGGTCCAAGGAGCAAGTTTATATTGCAGTCAGTTCTTCTAACTGGGTAGTTCAGGGTAGTTCAGATACTCAGGTTAAGTCAGACAGGGTGGCCTGGAATTCAGCACAGACTGAAAAGCCAAACAGCAAAAAAAGGAGCCATCTCCGCTGAGCTCTGTCTGGTGGGAGTTCTGCCAACTGACAGCTTGGTTTTCTCTCTGTTAGTGTCAGCAGTGTCTGCAGGGTGTGTGTACTTTTACATCCGTAATTACGGCCATCTAATCTTTCAAAAACCTTGCCCTGTAAATGTGCTTTATAGACTCACATCTCTGAGAAAATTGTGTAGTTTTATTTGGAGTGCAAGGGCATTACATCATCTCTGAAAAGGACTAGACAGAAATGTGGGTCTCCTTTTTGACTTTTTCTTTCTATGAAACAGCTCATGATGTGATCAGCTCAGCTGTGTTCTTAGGCTGTTGATTGCTATAAAATAAGTTTTTAACATTTGTACTACTCAATATAACTTTTTCAGATTTTGAATGTGCAAAATGAACCACTGTGGAATGACTGGCAGGATCTGAAAAAAGCCTGCACTGATGACCCCCAGGCTGTCATGAATATCATTCTGAAAGCAAAGGTTAGACATCACTGTGTGAATTTTGTTGAATTACAATACATTAAACTTTGAGTAAATAAATTTGTTGAAATAGCATCTTAAAACAGTGATCAGTGGAGATTACCTTGGAAGGAAGGATTTCTTTACTCGGTTCTGTGCTACAGAAACAAATACAGATCTGTGTTTAATGCCAAGGTTTATATGTAGTTAATAATTCTTAAGTTTAAGTTTTAACTCTTACTCTAAGATATAATTTCTTTTTTTCTTTTATAACTTTGAAGATTTAAAAATAACATGACTTTGGCCATAATACAGATTTGATTATTAGGTAAATTCTAATATTGTAAATCTGGGTGGCCTTAAGTGTCTCTGAAAAACTAACTTGTTTACTGTAAGATGAGGTATTTTAAATGCAGGCTGTGACTGACAGAATTGACTGTCATCTTCTTCCCTTGGAAATGTAATAACTTACTTTTTTCATCTGGGAGAAGAGTCTAAGCTACAGAATTTCTTGAAGTTGATCAGAACTTTGGGAGAAACAACTGTATCAGGGACGGTAGAATTTGTTTTTTTTATTTTTACTTTTTTTTTTATTATTCTTTAGGATTATGAGTTGTGTGAGGAATGGGGACACCTGTATCCTGTCCCAAGAGAAGACTTGATCAACCTTCACCGTGAGCAGCTTCTCCATTTACTGGAGGTGGGAGACATGGAAAAGTCATTGCAGGTAAAGCAAGACACTCTCAGCTTTATATCCTTCTTTGTGTGTGTTTTCATGGTCTTTTTGGTTCAACCCTTAAGAGATGCTATTTGTTTAGATAAGCTTTCAGGATCCTAGCTCTCCCCTGTTCTGCTTAAGTTAAAACCCAGCTTGGCAATTTAGTTCTTGGACCTAATAGCATAAATGTGACTTACATGCAAATACAAGGCTCCTTTTATTTGAAAAACCATAATGAAGCATGTCGATGCTGCTTAGGCAGAAGAACCAGGAGTGAAACTAATAACTTGAATTGGTCAGTTGTGCTTCAGTGCCCAAATTAGTGAAGTGTGAACTTTTTTGGTTTTAATAATGATGGAACTGTCACTTAGAGAGTGAATTAATTTGCTTGCTGGAACATTGTGGGATAATAATTTGTCATGGACAGAAGGCTACCTTCCAGAAATGTTGTCGGGTTTCACTGTATTTTGTTTGGTTTTGTAGCTTTTACAAAGAATTGAAGACCCTGGTATTTGCCTTGCCATCAGTGAACAGTCCCTTGACCAGCATCCCAACTTGGCAGCCTCTCACTTCTTGGCTGATTACCTCACAGCTCACTTCTATGCAAACCTGACAACAGCACGCCGGAATGAAATCCAGGCACTTTACATAGGATCAAAGGTCAGGAAAACCCCTGCCTGGAGGCACTAACAGCAATGTATAATTGTATAAGTAATTTTGTAATGCATCATATTTCCATAATATAAAAAGCCTGTAGGTTTTACCAGAGCATTCCCACCATATCAGGTCTAAGATCCTGAGTCTCAGGATCCAAAGGAAAGTTAGAAATGGTTTAAAACTTCTCTTCCCCTTCTCCATCTTTGCAGTTCCGTATTATAAGGTGGTTGTAACTCCCAATGCGAACAAAGCAGTCTTGTGTTTGAGCTGTGAGGAGTGGAGGAACACAGGCTAAAAGAGGATAGGGTGGAATTAAAACTGTGGTGTTTATCAGAACAGTTGCTATGTTTGTCCCAAGTGAAGAAGAAAGTGTCCTCGACTGTGTCAGTAACACCAGGTGTCCTACATATGCCCATCTGTATGGTGGTCTTTGACACTTCATGGTTCTCTCAAGTGCCTTCCAGAAGTAGACAGTGTCACTCCTCTTTCTGGATGGCCACTGCCTTTACAGAAGTCACAGAGGTTCTTTGCTCAGCCTGGGAATAGATGCATTAATCAGCAGATCACCTTAGTTGAATGTATTACATGTAAACAAAAAATGGTGCTTTTGGTAATGTCTGTTTTGATGTAGGACTATAAACAGCAGCTTGCTCCAGTGTGTGCCACAACAGTATTTTGCTGGGTTTCCTCTTTCTTTACTTGTTCCTTTTGAGGATGTGACTTAATTTGAAAAGTGTCCATATTAACTGTCCATCTAGAGAATTGCTCTTATTTTCTCCTCTTAACATTTCCTCAAATGATGGAAGGATAAGGATTGGGCTAATATGCTTTTTACAAGCTTACTTTAATAAGAGAATGTGCTGTACTCTGCTGCAACATACTTGTCACAGGGTCACAAAAGGATTTCCAGTCTTCTATATCCTCTGAAATGAGGCAGTGTTTTATAGAATGGAAAGCATAAACTGAGTAATTCTGCAAATCCAGTCAGAAATGCTGTAACAGAAGTAGGAATAGGTCTGAGAAGTCCCACGTCCTTTTTTTGACCTCCTGTTGTTATTCCATTCTCTGCATAAGTTATTCCTCTAGCTTTTAATCTTTAATCTCACAGAAACACAGATTTGAAGGTGTATTGTTTTATGGTACACTTTTTTTCTTGTGTTTCAGGTGCTGCTGACTCTGCCAGAGCTCTCCCGTGTTAACTACTTCCACCTCTCCTCAAGGCCACTGCTCATGCTGGAACAGCTCCTCATGAATATGAAGGTGGACTGTGTAGCTATTGCTGTGCAGACACTGCATCAGCTCTTAGCTGGGCAGGAAGTTGGTTTTACTGTAGAAGACATTGACAATTTGCTTGCCAAGTATGCAGAAAAAGCTCTCAACTTCCCTTTCACATTAAAAGAAAAGAGATCAGGTGACTGTCTATCAGAATGCTGTTTTTCCTTTGGGAAAGAACGGCTAGTATCCTCCCAGAATAATTTCAGCAATCATGCCATAACATTTTTAGATGTGTGCCTCCAGTCTCCCTCTAGCCCAGAACATGTTCTTGAAGTCTTTGCCTTCCTTCTAAATAGATGTTTGCAAGGACCAATGCTTCATAAGTTTCTTGGACTTTCCTCTCTTACTCCTTGTTGGGGTTTCTTTTCTTGTATAATACTGATCAATTTTATTTTACTCCGGTTTTATGCGAAGTCACTGAGAACTTAAGCAGTTCTAAAGCCTGCATCCAATTGCATCTTCCCTCAAATAGAGTTGGGATTTAATCTTCTGTAGCATTTCCTCCTACCAGAGTCCTATTCCTTTTCTCATATAGAAGACTTTTAGACTTGTAGTTCTGTTTAACATTCTCAGTATGGTTCTCCTTTCTGTTTTGCCAATCCCTTCTCATCCATCTTGTATTTGAGTCTCCTGCGCTTGGCTCTTTTTAAGGTTTTAGAACTGGAACAGCAGAGGGCGCTGCAGATCCAGTCCAGTGCTTTTGTGTCACTGTATTAAGAACGTATGGTGTCTGCACCTATCTGTATCTATTTAAAACTGCTGATATGGTACCAATTTGCAGTATGCCAGTTTCCAACTCTTGGCGTCATTTTGTGATTTAAAGATGCAGCTCTTGCTAACATAAAAGCATCAGACTTATCTATCTTTTCCTGCCACATGACCTATAACTTTGCAAGTATGTGTATTCCTTGCACTGCAATGTGAAGCATTTAATATTTGCCATGAGCATCTTGCACCAACCAATTGTTTTGAAATCTCTGCTGTATTATTCCTGTACATTTCAGTACTACATTGCTTGGATAAGGATCCCTTTTGTTACCTTTTAGGTCATTGAATTTTATATAGGTTTTCATTAATTGCTGTGGACTAATTTCCATGAAAACAGTAATTTTCAATTACATAGTCCCGTTTTGTGCTGACATTCTTACGTACACTTGCAAACAGATTCTTCTAATCTTCTTGAAAACAGATAGATGTATTGGCCAGTATTGTTATCTTGATTTTTTTTTCCCCCTTTCTTCCCTTTGTCCTAGATTCTCTGATACGTATCCAAGAAAGTCTCAATCAGGTGTTGGAGAGTGAAGCATTGTCTAAATCAGGATCATCAGAACTATCTCCTGTCAGCTTTACTGGTAAGCTTAAGACCTTGGTGCCTGTTGTGGTTTAACCTCAGCAGCAACCACAGCTGCTTGATCACTCCCTCACCAGCCTCTTCACAGGTGGGATATGGAGGAAAATTGGAAAAGGGTACTGGGTCTTTGGTAACCTATGGGTTGAGGTAAGGGCAGTTTAGTAATTGAAATCAAGTAAAATACAGTAATAATGATGATGACGATGCTGAAAAGGGAGATAAGAAAAAGAGGAATAAAACCTAAGAAAAACAAGTGCTGTATGATACAATTGCTGACCAACTGCTGCCCAACCCATTTCCCACCAGAGATCAGCCCCTCCCAGCTAAATTTCTCCTGGTTCATATACTGGGCATGTCATTCTATGGTCCTTGAATTTTTTGGTCTTTGATCCAAAGATCTATCTTGTGACCTGAGGAAAATAGCACACCTTGTATTGTCTGAGAGGCTCCACTCACAGTCCTTAAACACAAATAAATGGAAACAAAATAATTGGAGTCAAAACAACTGAAGAATATTTGTAGCTAAGAAACAACCACAAATTCTTCTGTAGGTTCTGTTCAGCATCTAATGCAGGAGATACACTGTCTGTGGGTGCTCTCAGGGAAAGACTAACAAAGAATATCCTCAGACCTCCAAGGATGATGATTCTCAGCAAGTGATGGGCCTGAACTAGAACTTCAGAATGATATCCTGATCTACAGTTTAGGGCGTCTGAACTATTTTCTGGTTCTGTATCCTGAACTGAAGACTTTTCTTGCCTACATGAAGTGGCAGCAGTGTTTTGGGTTGGGCTGTGTAGCTCTTCAGTTTTTTTTATAATGGTCAGCTTATTATCTGTACGCTGTTAGAAAACTTGAACGCATTGTGCGTTAATGTTTCTTTGCAATCTGATATCTACTTGAATAAGCATGAGTTAGCTTTAGTGAAATGGAGATTTTTGTGCTTTTTTAGTTTAATATTCATGTATACAGAGGGTGGCTTGCACGGCTGCAATGACATGTTGAACTTTTTAATTAGCCGGTCGTGTAACTGACTTACATTATATAAACTAAAAGCTGATCTAATACTGTAAACTTGATTCAATGAGTATTTCATAGGCAGGGTCAAAGGTCCCAAAGACTTAAACTCCTGCCCCTGTGAACTGATTTCCCCACAGTAGATTGAAAAGGGGACCAGAATAGGGAAGGATATGCTGTTGCTAGCCATGCCACATCTCTCCTGAGATAACAAAGGAAACTCTCAGTCTTCAGGAAGGTCAGCACTGGGTATACTTAAGATTCTATTTTATGCTATATTACTTTTTGGTGTCCAATGACTGTGGTATTTTTTTTTCTTCCTCCTCTAAGTCTCTGCTTGTGATACAAGAAGAGATGTTGATAAGTTGTCTTATACTTCTCTAATTGTTATGGTAAAGGTCTCTTAATAAGTATGTACTCTTGCTTAGCAGCATTACTATAGGTTTACAATCTTAAAATCTTAGCTTAAAGCGTATGTATTCCTTACACAATGTTATTCTGCCATGCTTAGCTGAAAGATAATGATAGTCATCTTGTGAGCCAGAAAGGTCTTATAGCCTCAATAAGTCTATAGTGTTTTCTGGTACTCAAGACTCTATGAAACAGTTTAAATCCCATTTCATGTTTTTCATGGCCTGGTTCATTTTCAGGTGTAAACATATCTGCAAGTCCCAGAGACAGAAGTCTCCAGCAGAACTTGTTTCCTCAAGAGTTTGTGCCTCCTGAGAAGCCACCACCAAAGCAGCAATGGATACCTGATGACACTGAAACGATATGTATGGTTTGCAAAACTGAACGCTTTACTATGGTAAGGAGCAAAAACGAAGTACAGCCATTCCTAGAACTGTGACCATAATATGAGCACCCTCATGGTCTGTTTCCTAAGAGACAGTAGCTACTTCAGCAATTTCGTCTGCATCACCATATGCCTGACAAGATTGCCAGTGCTTTGATATTTAACTGTTGGTTTCTATTTAGAGTAGTCAAGGAGACTGGCAACAATTAGCTCAGAACTTGCAGAGTTCTGTGAAGTGATAGAGTCTAAAGAGGAAATCTGGTCATCACAGAGAAGGCAGCTGTGGGACCTCAAAAATGTGTAACAATAGAAGAATTAATATTTCAAAAGTTGACTGTACTAGCAAGAAATAACATGATCACCATATGATTCAGATTGCAAATATAGAAAATTAAATCTTTGTGGTTGGCTACACTTTCCTAAAATCTATTGTTTCACAGAGTGCTTGAACAACTACATTGATGCTCTAATGGAGAAGATTAATTTTTAATTTTGCAGGTGTGCTGGCAGTCTGTTATCTTCTGCTGCTTAGAAACAGTACTGTTTTCTCAACAGTATCTGTTGCTTTTGAATTTGGAAATTACTACAATGGTATCAGAAAAACAGTCTACAACTTCTGACTTTTCCAGGAAATGATCTAGTTACTGTTGTTATTAAAACTGGGACAATTTAAATAATAGAAAGCCCAAGACTGCTGCAAATACATTTTAAATACTGGCCTCTGGGGTTTGGGTTTGATTTTTTTTCTTTGCCATGCCCTCTTCAAAAAGGAGTTGTAACAGGGAGACTCAATCATTGTATAATTCTGAAAAGCATTATCTTGCACGGTGTTTCCTGTCTTCAGATGGAGTAAGTTTACTCATGAGTGGAGAGAAATACAGGAGGGGACTTTGGTAAATTGTCTTTGTGAGAATTGAGCTCATCCATGACCTCTCTTGCTTAGTTTAACAGGCGCCATCACTGCAGGCGCTGTGGCAGGCTGGTGTGCAGCTCTTGCTCCACCAAGAAAATGGAAATAGAAGCTTGCAGAGAAAATCTGTCTCGTGTGTGTGATCAATGCTATAGCTACTACAACAGAGAAAATGTGCCTGGCTTTGGGCAAGATACAAGCATGTAAGTCGTCCTGTTCTAGTTCTCAATTTTCAGCAGAGTATGTGAATGGAATGAGAGAGACATAAGCATTTGGATTTATCTGGATAATGTAACATCAACTTTTTGGTTTCTAGCTGTTGGGATTTTCGGGTTTGATAGGTATGGGAACGTTCCTTATGCCTCAGTTTACTTTTTCACGTTGGAAAGAACATTGGAGGGCCAGGCAAAAAAGTCTTTAATTCTTTAAGCATCAATTAATCACTAACCTAAGAATTGAATGCTTTGATATAAAACAGTCTGCACAAACTGCTACAGTGTGATGAAATTTCTTGCAGTCTACTCAGCTCCTGGATTAAGATTGCATGTTGACTAGCCCTGCTGAACATATCAGTGTTTTAATGTTACTCCATAATCCCTTGATTATGACCCCCTGAACCCTTGAGAATTAAAAAGCGAGTTCATGATTAGATAGGCTTTGAGACTGCCGTTCGTAAAAGGGACAGCTGTGATCACAGATTTTTGTGATGTGGTTGCTTTAAGATGAGAATTGGACTGAAATTCATTGTGTGTACACAAGGTCAGCTGCAAAAAGTACAACTGTAAAGAATCTTACTCTCTGTGACCTTTAGCAGACTTGACAGGGTCACAGAGAGTAAGATTTACTCTTTCCAGCCATACTTTCAGATGCATTTCCTCTTTTCCTAGCAAGTCTGCAGATAGCAGTATCCACTATGGCAGTATCAGCAGCCTTCCTAGGAAAAGAGCAATACTGTGCAGATATGAAGAGGAACCTGTGCAAAAGCAAGCAGTCACTTCTAGCTGAACAGTTTGCATCAGAGCAGTTGCTTACACTGCCAGATTAGGCCAGCAGAGCCTAGCAGTGGGCTTGAATGCCACCTGTCATGTTTTAATTAATTGTCGGGGGTTTCTTATACTTGTCCTATTTGTATATCAAATCCAATCAAATCTTAAGGACAGAGACCTGGATGCTAGATTTCATTTTAGTTCTGACATACCCTGGTACTGGGCAGTTTTGCTTCTCAGTGTCTGCTTTTTTAGGATGTATGCAACGTAAGGTCATAAAAGCCAATTACTTAGTGCAGTTGAAATCCAACAATGCAGAGGCAGGATCTCTAATTACCAAACAGAAGCAGGTAGGGGCAGGGCAGTGTGCTGGAGAGGACAGGGAGGGATAGATGTTAGATTTTTACATGACAGTGTTCTGAGAAGACTTAGCCATATTGATATCTCTTAAAACCATGTTTCCCCCAGTGTGCTGGAGTAGGCATGATGGGTCTTTCTGTCATTTTATTACAGCAGAAAAGAAGATCAGGACCCAGTGGAAGGTAAGGAATGCTGTAATGTTAAACCTCAAGTTTTTTCAACTTCCTGATTAACAGTTAGAGACTGGCAGCTGATACACCTACTTGCAGCTAAAGGGTTATCACAACTTTGGTTACAAAATATCAATGATGGGTTTTGCAAGTGCAGGCTGAAATTGACCTTTCAAACTTTTGTGAATGGAAATTGAGACTTAGGAGAGAAGTCTGAGCCAATATTAAATGTGATGGATGTTAAAGAAAGCAACTGAAAAAGAGTTGGAGAATCCACTCTGCATTCTAGAAACAGTCAGAGAGAGGCTGTGGTATGAGTAGGAATTAATTAGCCCACTACAGAGCAGTGCTGAGTGATCCTCTTTTTATAAACCATGACAATACAATTCCGAATACCACTGCAGTGTGCTGTAGTGTTTTATGCCCCATGCTGCCTGGAGGAAGCACAGGATGAGGCCCCTCTCATGGGTCTGGTTGTGTCCTGAGTTCCATCTCCTGTGCTGCTTGTGAGAATATAGTAATTTCTCTTTGGTGCCTCAATTTCCACATCTAATATCTAAAGCTTCATGAATAATAACAAAATTTGACTTTTTATCTGCCATTTTTCCTCAGAAGGTATTCACTGTTTTTTGCTAAGGCTGGTATTTGAGATGATTCTGCAAAATTTTCCAGCACTAATGTGAAATTCTCTCAGAGCAAGACATACTTATTTGAAGTGTTTGTAACAGTAGCATGAAACATGATGCAAAATTTGCATTTGTGTGTGTGTTCTACAAAACAAATAAGAATATTTTTCCTTACTTGTACCTTTTTTAAGTATGATGAGCTGTTTGAGCATTTTTTCTCCCTGCTGTTGATGGATGTTTACTGCTACCTTTGTTTCAAGACTGAAACAGCTGAAATGCAGTTTTTGAGCTGCTGCTTCCGGTTAGATCTTCCTCTTAGTTTACAGCATTGCTACACATCACTGGATCTATGTGATCCATTCAATAAAAGTGAATAAGAACAATGTGGAAATCCTCAGATTTAAGAGGGAAAGAGTTTTATTTTGCTTTTCTAACTTACCTGATGAGACTGTGAAGAAGGCTTACCAGATGTTTTCTAGCCTAGTTTATTTTTGCTAATTCAGTTTCCAGTTCCATTTGGAAACTGAGGGGGGGATGTTGGGGTTTGGTTTGGTTTGATTGTTGTTTTTTTTAATTCATCCTAGACTTTTAGAGTTACTCAACACTCTAAAAAGTGATGTGAAATCTAGATCAGTAAGCTTTGAGACTTCTAAAATATTTTTTTTTCCCAGAGGAAGTTGATCAGTATTAAGAGTAGCAAGTTGTCATTATTCTCCATTTCTTGGCATTGTAAGATTGGCCATTGTTTTTTTGGAACCCCAGTCACAAACTTGAGCATCAGAGGGCTTGTGCATTCTTAGCTACACTCAGATGACAGACAGTATTTGATTTCTAACTATTCTGGGTTATGAATTTCAGAACAGACATTTCCTTAATCTGGAGGAAAGAAAACTACTTTTAGCAGAAATTAAATTTCTTGAATCACTTGAACAGAACCCCAGTTTTCTGCAGTACTACTTTGTATGAAAATTTAATGTTAGGAGTTAGGTCATCTTCTCACAATCTTACGGCTCAAAGCTCCTGGACTATATGTTCAAATAACCTGAGTTCTAAAAAGAAGACAGAGGCAGTTAAGTCAATTTACCCTTTCTTTTACAACGAGTTTTTCATTTTCCTTTTTGAGCTGAAACCCACAGCTCTCATATTTCTAGTTTCTTCCTACTCAGAAATATTTAATAAGTTGCTTGAAGGAAGGCTGAAGAGGGAAGGCTGCTGTGCTTGATGTCCAGTAGCATAAGAGTTAGATAATCCTTCGAAAATATGTTACTGGAACCAGTTTTTGGTAACAGTGATACTAAGTTTAGGTACAATTTGGCAGCCTGCTGAGGGAAGGAAGTGTTTCTGTAATCTGTGTGCTGGACATGTGATACTGGCAGGAATGGTCACAATTAGAGAATTATAGATGGCTGTTTTCTGAGAGGGTAGGAATGCTCTGCATTTTGTGTCCTTAGCCAGGTTTGTTGCTTCTTTTACAATGATTTAACCTGGTGTTTTCTTTTTTGCTGTAGAAACTTCTAATAATGAATATTCCACAGTGGTACGAATACCAAAGGCAACCGAGCTTGAATGGATTTTTTCCCTGAATGAAGAAGAGAATGAAATTGTACGCAGTGAATTTTATTATGAACAGGTGAGGTTTGGAGAGAGTCCAGTATAAGCAGTTCCCTGGAGAACTACCTCCATACCTATATTTGTCTGTCTTTCCTCAAATTGTCAGGCTCCCAGCTCTTCCTTGTGTATTGCCATCCTTAGCCTGCACAGTGACAGCATAGTGTGTGGCCACCAACTGATAGAACACTGCTGCAAGTTGTCCCAAGGGCTCACTAATCCTGAGGTGGATGCTGGACTCCTTATGGACATCATGAAACAATTACTCTTCAGTGCCAAAATGATGTTTGTAAAAGCTGGAAGGAGCCAGGATCTAGCTCTTTGTGACAGGTGACTTAATCAAGTGTTCACTAGGATGTATTGAGGAACTGTCGAGAGAATTATCCTTTTTCCTTGGGGAGTGGAGCTGGGAGGGTTGTTTTGTGTTTGTACAGTGGACATTTTAAACAAGAAGTTCATAATGTAGAAATAACGTGAAAGTTCAAATAGTGGAAATTCAAGTAATACGACTACTTAACAATTACTGAGAGAATTCTCTGACTAGGGAAAAATGACTTACAAAGACTGGGGTAAATATTTTACCTGATATTGTGTATCTGCTTTCAATCTGTATTTTAATACAGGTTTTTAAACCTGTGCTTCCTGAGAATGAACACTTTATGCTTCCTCACGTTTTGTCCTACAGAGCTTGAGGTGGCAAAATTTTTCATGTACTGTTTTCATTTGGTAGATATAGCTGCTGTCTGCAGTCAGCGTGTTACACTGAACATGGCAAAGAAAACCCAACAGTAACAAATATTCTGAATGAGATAGTACTATGGATAGAGAAACCTGGTATACTGGTGATTAGAAACCACTGTCATAAGAGTTGTCTTTGACATAAAATTTTTTAATATATGATAATAGTGAAAGTGTATGTATTTGTTTAACCTCTAGCTACATCAGCAAAGTGGATGTGTTGAATATTTTGGTTGCTGCTGCCTACCATCCAGTACCATCTTTGGATCAGATTCTTCTCCCAGCAGCAGTAACAAGATTACGAAATCAGCTTCTGGAAGCAGAGTACTATGAACTAGCTATAGAGGTAATGCCAAAGGAGGGATGTCAGTGTTAATACTTCTGTAGCAGCTTTTGTTCTCCTCCCTCCTGAATTCAGATGGATGTGATGTGTGAAATGGACAACATTTAAATAGTTACAAACTGAGATTAAGTTCCTAAACATGGAAGAAATAATTTTCTGAATACTGGAAAAAATTTCTGAGAAGGAAAAGTCCTGCTGTGGAGCAGGCTGCAAAAGAGAAGGGTAGAGGCCTTGTTTCCTGGTGCAATTAAGATTGGAATAGAATAACTGCCAGAAAGTCATTAAATGGAGGAATCTTGCATCCAGTAGGAGGGGTGAGACATCCTTTGCAGCAGGACTTTATCTGAAGCTTTTATGTTTGATTCTATTTGTCTGTAATCCCACAGCAGACATGAGTAAGGCACCTTTCCCAACCATTTACTTGTAAGTCAGCAATGTTGTCAAATCTATATATCAGAGCTCATCTGGTGTAGTTTACCATGTTCTGTCTTCCTCCTGCTCCCAGAATTTCATAATCCTCTGTTTTATGGCATTGCAATTTTTTAAATACAGGATTATGATACTACAAATAGTATTATGATTTTTTAAGAGGTAATAAACAGCAAGAATAGATGACCTATTTGAATAAAATTATTTCTTGTTTAAAAGCAGCTGGTCTACTAAAGAAAATCAGGAATAAATTTTATCAGCAAAGTTATATGAAATAAAAAAAATCCTGGCAGTTCATGAAGCATCTTCTGTTGCTTTTTTTAAAACCATAAACCTGATGAATTCTGCTCTGTAAAAACCATCTGCTTTAGAAAAGCAGATGTGAAAATGTCCTGGTTTAGAAATGTCCCAGATAAACAGCAGTTTAAACTTGTACAACAAAAAATACTTCCACATTTGGAAATGATGGGTGTTTTGGTAGTTGGACTTGTGCCAGTAATATGGAGATAATCAGCACAGGTTTTTCATGTGCTTTTTTAGTTGTTTGTTTTTGTTGGGAAATGTGCTCTAGGAAGTGAAAGGTCACAATCACAGATTGTGTGATAAGCCAGTTTTCCTGTTTTCTGTACTGGGACTGTATTGTAATATTAGCAAATTATTTTGAATTTAGGTTTCTACGAAATCTGGGTTGGATCCAGGAGGAGCATGGCATGCCTGGGGCATGGCTTGCCTTAAAGCTGGAAATTTAAGTTCAGCAAGAGAGAAGTTTAACCGATGTTTAAAGCCACCCATGGATCTAAACCAGCTGAGCCATGGTTCACGGCTGGTCCAGGATGTGGTGCAGTACCTGGAGTCCACAGTGAAGCCAATACTCATCGCAGTAAGAATCTCCTCCTGTGTGTGCTCTGAAGGGCTATGGCAAAGCCAAGTAATGATGTTTTAACACACATCTTACAGCAATGCATGTTACTATATCAGGTGTTAGGGTTTTTTTTTTTCCTTTTTTATTATGATTGTGTATTGCAAACTGAATATTCCTGAGAAATTCGTTAGGTGTTTAATCACAGTGAAGTGGGGGCTGAGAATCAGATGATAGGATTTTACAGTAATTTGGGGCATACTTTGCGGAGTGAAAAGAAGCTGTACTGAGTAATGGACTATTACTACAGTCTGAGGAAGGTAAACTCAATCCCAGCAATATGTTGTGATGCTTCAATGATGCAGTTTTTATACTGAAACTGATAACTTTGCAGGAGTTCAAAGACTTCCAAATGCTTTCCCACTCCTCGCATCAAAAACTCCTATTACAAGGTTTGGAATTAGCTCTGGAAGTTCTGATCAGGTACCAAAAAATTACTTTCAGTACCAAGTACTAAGTAACTGCAGAATCATAATGATGAAAGATCAAGTACATATTTTAGGAGAATAAAAAAGCCTGTTTGAACTAGGTTGTTGAAGTAGCTGTTGACACTGGAATTTTGTTTAAGTAAGCTTTCTATCAGACCTTGGAAACAGCTATGCACCTCTGTTGATAGCAGGGTTCCAGTGTAGTGTTTATAAAAAACATTACTGGATTCTCACCCCTCTAAAGTGATACCTATTTTAAAAACAACAGTCACAGAAATGCTTCAGGGTTGAGTGACAAGTCCTATCTGAAAAGGTTTTCCCTTGCTCATCACCTATAATTGGTTCTCTGTGTTAATGGCAGGATGATGATTATTTTGCCACGCTAAGGGAACTTGAAGCAACACTGAGAACAAGAAGTCTGTCTCTGGAGATGATGTGTGAGGGGAAGATTCAACACAACAGCTACTATCAGGAGTGCTTGTTCTATTTACATAGTTATGGTACTAATCTGGCAATAATAAGCTTTTACATGAGGCATGACTGTATGAGAGAAGCACTGCTGCACTTGTTAAATAAGGTGAGCAATTTAATTTTCATCACCAAAACTGAAATTTGAAAGATGGCAATGAGCATCATGAGGTGTTTGGGTGGTTTTCCACACAGAGTTTTCTGATGTCCTGAGTGTTATTATACAAACTGTCCAGTGACTGACAAGAATTCAGTGAGACAAAAAACCAACTTTGATCTTTACATCTTGTGTTTAATCTCTCTTCCCCATTGTGTTGAAACAGGGGTTCCTAGAGAGGACAAAATGTGTTTTTGGTTTTTTATAGAGGTCCTGCGTCCAACAGCGCTTTCTTTTTTCTACGAAGTTGACAACCTGGGACTGTTGTCATAGAGTTCAGAAGAGAGAAGGAAAATTTTGAATTCCAACATGCAGATAACGCTGCTGACTATCCCTGTGCCTCTGTCTCTTGGTATTGAGAATCAGACACCTACATTTGTACTTCTGTAACCATTAGGATTATATGGAAATACAGAGGACAGAAATCTAGGGAAGCCAAATGTGGTTTCCAACTCTTCCTTAAGAAAACTGCATAATATAGGGGGACTTAAGTATTTCTGGAGTAAACGGTACTATTGGTGCTAAATGACCATTAAACTTAGAAATTATTCCAGGTTCTTACTAACAAATTAAGGGTGCTTCTTAGGAGATGTGAATCCATTATATCTCACCAGCTTGTGAGAGTGTGGGTTTTTATTTGTTTCCTTTAAGTTTCTGTGCTTGTGTTTGAATTACTGATTTTTTTATTATTTGAAATAATTCTTATTGAGAATATACAGCTTGAAACACCGACTTCCATTTTCTTTATCTGCTTATGAGCTTTGTTAATAGAAAATTAAGTTGCCTAATCAGCTCTGCTTTCTCACTGTACCATCAGTCATTCAAGCTCTTATACTCATCTGCATATTAAATATGCTTTTCAAAAGTGTCCTTTATATCAGTTTAAATTTGCTTTTAAAGAAAAGTTGTGTGTTTTTACAATGTAGGTGTCATAATTTTACTGGTTAAGTAGCAGACTTAGAAAATACTCTACACAGACAATTTGATGTGGAAGTTTTGGACAAGGAACTGTCAGTAATCATGCAAACTAGAGAGGAGGGTTTGTTCCCCTGAAGCGCTAAGGTACTAAACTTCTGATTCAACATTTTGCAGTTGGTTGTTGGATACATTTTATATGTGCAGGCTTTGTTTCTTGTATCTTACCCCGGGTTTTAAAAAAAATTCCAAAAAATTGCGTTTCAAGTCTTTAAAACATTTATGCTGGCCATATTGACAAACATTAATGTTACTGCAGAAAGAAGCACGTGTGAGGCTGCATTTGCAAGACCACAGTCAAGAGGTCAAGGGAAGTAAATACCCTCTTCAGGTCACTACTTGTGAGGCTTCATCTGAACTACTATGCCCAGTCCTGGGTTCCCGAGTACAAAACAGACACTGTCAAAGTGAAGCAAGTCTAGTGGAAGGCCACTAAAACGTCTAGGGGCCTGAAGCACATGATATATGAGAAGACTTATAGAGCTAGGTTTTTGCAGCTGGAAGAAAAGACAAGAGGAGATCTGTATGCTGTTTTCAGCTACCAAGTGGTGATTATAGGGAAAATAGAGCAATGCTTATCTCACATGTGCCCAGTAAAAGGCTAAGAGACAGTGGACGTGATTGGAAGCAAGGGAAATTCCAACTGGATATAAAGAAAAAGGTTTTGGGTTTTGGGGTGTTTCTTTGGTTGGTTTTTTTTGGTGGTTATATTTAGACATGGAAACAGGGCCACAGGGAGGTTGTTGAATCACTCTAGTTTGTCATGCTTGACTGGACAGGTCCAGAGCAGCATGACCTAACTTGGAAGTTATTCTTTGAGAGGGGTTTTGAACAAAATGACCTCCAGAGATCCCTTCCAATCTAAATTATTTATTCAGTTTATGATCTCCGTCACTTAATATTCCTTTATGTTACATAAGGAAAATAAACAAGCTACAGTGGCTTTCCTTCAAACTACTTTCTCTTTGTGTAGGAATCCCCATCAGAAGTGTTTATTGAAGGGATCTTCATTCCAAGTTATGAAAGTGGAAAACTGCATATGTTGGAGAACTTGCTGGAAACCATTGACCCAGGACTGGAGAGCTGGGGAGTCTACTTGATTGCAGCCTGCAAATACTTGCAAAAGAAGAACTATTACCATATTCTCTATGAACTGCAACAGTTCATGAAGGTAAGTTAAGGGACAGTGCCATCTCTTTCAGTGAAATGCTGAATACTGTTAGACTTTTGGTTATCTACTGCGGTGTAGGATGCATGCTGTGTGAGTATATTTTTGCTAGTTTACAATCCTAAAAAACATAGAAAGACCTGAGCCTCACTAAAGCTGACATGTTACCCATGTCGTGGATCTGGCACATTGTTTTAAGGAAAACAGAGCATTTCCTGTTTTGTGTGAGCACTTCGGTGTTATTTAGACAATAATTAGTGAAGGTGGTGTCCTTTGGTCCGTCCTAGTGGTCAGTACATTTCTTCCAGGATCACGTCCGTGCTGCCATGACCTGCATTAGATTTTTCACTCATGGAGCAAAGTCTTACACTGAACTTGGAGGAAAACAGACATGGCTTCTAAAGATCAAGGATCATCTCAAAGTCTATCTGCAGGAGGTCTCAAGAAGTTCAGGAAGGAAAAAAATGGCGTTCACTTTTCGAAAGAAAATGTCTGCTACAGATGTGTCAAGGTATCTATAAAGAAGAAGCTAAGTTTTAGGAGAGGGGAAAATCAGGCTTTAGACTTTTTTTAATTGGTTGCATTTAAGTTGGCTTTAGCTAACACTTACTGGTTGTGCCTGACCCAAAGATGACTTTTATGTAGTTACAAGTACAGGATTCCCACCACTTTTTCTCCCCATAATCCAAACCAGGAGATGGGCAGTTGTTTCTACTAAAACTATATGTGTGAATCAGGTGATCCTCCTTTAATTTAAAAAACAAACAAGAACCCTAGAGTGCATAGGTAATTACACATCACAGGGTTTTTTCCTTTTTCTCTTCCTTTCTTCTCCCCAGTGCAATCAGCTTTGTGATGCTTCACTGTCTGCTGGGGTTAACTCAAAACATCCCACTATGTACAAGTTATAGCTGCCAGAGATAACTGAGTTCCTGTATTCAAAAGTCAAAGTGTATATTCAGTCAGATCTCTCTTTTACTTGGGATTTTATATCTTGGTTTTCTTAGGGGCTTTTTTCTTTCTCTTTTTTAGGCTAGACTCTAACTTAAATCTGGGGGGAGTGTGTGTGATGAGGTAAAAAAGCAGGAGCAGATGTTGGGGATCCAGATTCTCTGGCTCACTTCTTTGAAATAATGTGAATAATTGGTCAACTTCAACTTGTGATGCATATTAAATGCACAGATCTGAAAAGTAATATTACTGCAGACTTGGCTACATAATAAACAAAAAGCAACTGAAATAAATATGTCTTTTTTTGAAATGTGTTGAAGAAATTAGTAAGTTCACATACATAATAATTGACACTTTCTCTATTACAAAATGAAGTCAGAATTTTTTCACTGTCTAGGCACATCAATACAGTTGATCTGCAGATGGAAGTAACAAAGTTTCTGCATCAGTGTGAGAGCTCAGGAACCTCTCAAATGACAGATTTTTCCTTGCCCACACTCTTTGGAAACAATAATATGAAAATGGATGTTGCTTGCAAGGTACTATTTTAAACACAGCTCTATTTTTCATCAACAATACTAACGTGATATGCAGGTTGGAGTAGCCTCTTGTATTTTTCATGGGCAGGTTACTTATTCATGAATGCAATCCATCATTTATGTTTTTCCTCAAAGTAGCAGAGAACATGTGAGAACTTGGAGCTCCTGTCCTCAAGGTTCAAATCTTCAGAGGCAGAGCATCCAAAATACTACTAATAATATGTCTTTTGACTGTCCATCCTATTGTGTTGAAGCAAGGCAAATAATGCTATTATTCTAACCATTCTTAACTTCAGCTCATCTCCATCTGTAAGTTGCCTAAGATCCCACAGGGAAGCAGTGTGTGACAATAGACCCTATAATTTGCTGTTCTTTTTGGGATGGTGCTCTGTTCTGTTGAAGTAATGCATTTTCTTTTGCCCTCTGGGCAAAATACAGATTTGCATTAATATTATTTAAATGTATGTAATGAAAAAGGAATGTGCATCCCCAGATTTGTCTGTGCCTCTCTTTTCAGGTCATATTGGAAGGCAAAAACATTGAGGAGGGGTTTGGGATTGCATTTAGAGTTCTCCAGGTATGAAAAAAACTTGATATAACAAGCAATATTATTACAAAGTAACTCCTGAAAGCAGCAATTGTTTAAATGAAAGCTTCCCCTCCCCGCCCCAAAATGTGTTTTAATCTCCAAAAAGAAAAACTTCTTGTGAGAAAAGTCACAAGTTCAAGTCTTACATGTCCATGTATTTGGAGGAAGCTTGGTAAAGAAATTAAGATGCTGCTTCAGTAGGACATTTCCAAACTAATTGGGTCCTAAAAAGGAATTAAGTACAGCTTTTTCTTTGCTGTGCACCTTGTTCAGTGTCGTAACTGACAAACCACAATCATAGATGTGTATAGAGATCTCTCATGTGGTAGCTCTCTGCAGTTCGTGATAGCCATGCAAAGGACACAGTGAATAAATAAGGCCCGGGCTATCTCTGTCCTATTCTCCTGGCTTGAGAGAGCAAAACTAATTAACTGGAAACTCTCTCTGGGGACCTCTCCTTCCTCATGTCTGGGTAGAAGTTGAGTGCTATCAGTGAGCATAACTCATCAGCCTCTAAACTTTTCTGAGTGCTTCTCATCTGTATAGTCCCAGACAGTAGAGCAGGGCCACTTCTGGACAGAGGTGGCACACTGAAGGAGTATTCATGGTTGTGGCAGGCCCTGCTCCTGCTTTCAGGTCAGGATGTACAAGGCAGAACTCCTGTCTGTAGTGAGATGAAGAGCCTTAGAAAAATAGCACTTCTTAGCAGCAACAGCAGCCACTACCCCCCAGTAAAAATGGAGCAAGTCCAGCTGCCTACCATCACTTCCATTTCCATCCTTTTTTTTTCTTGACTTATTCATGGCAGGATCAGTCCACAGCTTTCATCATCTCTTTCTTCATATGGAAGGTGGACGATGGTCAATTGCCTCCTGTTTCTTGGGGTACACAAAGGGTGACTGCTGTGGGGGAGAAATATAGTGGGAACATACTAAGTAAAAGAGAGGTGGGTAGGGACCTGGGAAAGATCTTTTGCCAGAAGAAATAAAACTGATTTTTTGCTTCGCCTGAAAAGAAGGCAGTAACAGTGCTCTAGTTCTTAAGCAAGATTGATTTTCACCAGTCTGGTTATAGAAAACCTTTAAGGCCACCCTGAGCAGTGGTGAGTGGAAAACCAGAGGCCCCCGAAACAGCTTTGACTTTTTGGAGCATGGTGTGGTATTTTGTGTTTAGGAGAGATTGTCTCAGTTGTATAGACTCCCTGTGAGAAAATCTGCTGAGAACATTTAATGTGTTGCTCTGATGTTCCAACCACCTCTAGGACTTCCAGCTGGAGGCTACAGAAGTGTACAGCAAAGTGGCCAAGCAGCTGGTGAAACAGCAGAAGTACAGCGAGATCCGGCAGCTCCTGAAGTGTGTCAATGAGTCTGGAGTGGCAGCAAAAAACGATGGGGATAACATTATCCTAAACTGTCTAAATGAGTTCAAAAACATTCCTGCTGAGGTAATTTTATCCTGCTTTGTGTCCCTTTTGAAGTAAAAAGGGTATATACAATACAGGCTGTAGGGAAATCTGGTGTCTGTGCTGATCTTTTAGTGAGTCCTTCAGATGTTCTGGCTCCGTACTATGGGCACAGCTTAAAGGTGGGAGCGCATGGTTTGCCTTGTACAAGGTGTTCTGAGAGGAAACAGTGAGTAGTTATAGCATACTCCTAACGTGCACTTCCCAAGTGGATACCCGTGGTGGTGAGAGAACCTTTGCTTCACGAGATTCTGCCAAACACTGCTGATTGCAGCGGGAGGTGTTCCCTTCAGTGAGGCTTCCGTGGCTAACACAGAGGATGCTCCTGTCTCCACAGGAACCAGTTTTATGATTCCCTTTGCCTATCAGTGTTTTTTCCATCCCAGTGAAGGAAGGACATGCACTCTACTAGTTCTACTAATCAGGTTAGGGGATGCAGTCACTCCTTGGGTCAGGGTGGGCCATGGGGCCCCACGCCTGCTGGGTTGCAGAAAACCTACAAATTCATTTCATGCAATGTGAGCCATGTCTGTGGAGGACTCCCAGGCTCATAGCATTCTCTAGGGATACCCCACAGACATAGCAGGCAGGAGAGGCTGTGGGTAAAGGTAAGAACTGGAATTTGTATTTTTTTGTATTTTCTACATCTGCAACCCTTGCAGTTGGTACCATTTAAGCACCTGCTGTGATCTCAGCAGCCCTTCCTGTCCACAGGGGTTTGATCCCTGATGGAGTAAAGATTTGCAGACTATTATCACTTTAAATGTGAACACCTTTTTCCTTATTTGAATGCAGGATCTCGATAATCTGATTCAGGATATGGACAGTGATGAAAATAAGGTAAGTAAAAGCACAGTAGCAAGAGCTAAACAGCCCAGTCTTGGTCTGCAGCCTGCAAGCTCTTTTTCACTGTCTTCTTTCTCATCCTCATGCAAGCAAGATTTTTGAAGGCTACTTCCTAGGCTTCCTTGCCTTTCTGTAAGAGCTATCACTAAAAGATGGGAGCTCTTCTAGAACCAGCAATGGAAGAAAATGACATACTTAGACTCTTTGCTATGAGGATACAATAAATTAATGCACAAGGTTGGACTCCTGATGCTGATTTCATGGTCATACAGTAAAGGAGTTTCTAGAAGACACAAACTTAATAAAATACAGCTGCCTATCCACCTCTTTCATTGGGATCTGTTTCATGCCATGCTCTGTTTGGTAATATGGTGCTACTACCTTGTACAACACACTTCTGAACTGGGTATTTCCTGTGAGTCCTTGCTTAAACTCGTCCAGTTAGTTTGCTACAGCTTTCTAACTGAGTTCTGACTGCCTCTTCTGCTTCAGATCCAGGCCTACATGATGTGCAACAAGCTGCGTTCTGCGTATCTGGTCTCGGTGAGGCAGGAGAAGGCCCGAGCCGTGCAGCTCGTCCAGCACGTGCGACAGCTGGCCGAGAGCAGCGGCGATGACGTCGTGAAGGCCATCTGTGCCCAGTGGCTCTCAGTGCACCAGCCCAAGGTGAGAAATCGGCTTCCCCAGGGCACTAGGAAGTAATATGGAATGGACGTTCACCATCATACAGACGGAGAAGGCTTCGAGACAGCTCAAAAGTGTCTTTGGTAAAATGGAACTCTGTTAACTATGTTGGTGGCAAATGAACGCTGCTAACGTGCCTCTGGTGAAAGGAAGGGAACTAAATTACAAGTGCCAGTCTTGTATTTTGACAAATAGTCACTACCTCAGGGTGTTTCTTGGCTCTCTTTTTAATGGGGGGAGGGGGGCAGTTTCAAACTGAACAAGCAAGAGTTTAGGTGTATGGAAGAGAGCTCTTCTTTTTCTGGCTTTAGTTTTCATTTTTCATTGATTTTAAATTTTTTGGAGGATTAGTATTTTTTGGAAAGCACTGAACTTAATAATATGTGTTTTATTTTTAATCCAGAAAACATATGTAAAGAGGACAGAAAAATTCTATCAACTCGATGTAGCCTAGAGTATAAACTTTTTGTGATGTTTCCTGTAAAATTTTCAAGATTGGAGAGTTCTTCTATTACAATGACTAAAACTCAAAGATTTTTTTTTAAGCCTCTATACAAACCATTGCTACTTTTTTTAATCACCCTTCCCCCCCCCCCCACTAGTACAATGTGCCCAGTTTCTTTAGTTTGTTTGAAAAGGTAGGAACTGATTCTTTACAGCAGGTTTGTACTTACCAGTCACACTTTGTGATGTGTGCCATACACATGGCACTTGGGCTAGTGCCAACTAGATGAATGAAGTTATAAAGGGCATATCCTGTAAGGGGACTACAAAGGGAAAATAAGCCTTTAAAACAGTTGAAAAATCATGTGCCTCTTTCTTTACTACAGTAATACCCATTAAATTGTTGTGATGCAGCTTTATGACTGAATAATTGACAGTAAACTTCCACAGTTTTTCATCAGGTATAGCAAAGAATAGGGATAGAGCAAGTTGTGGCAAAATTCAGCAGGTGGTCTGTATCCCTGTCACACAGGGATGTATTTATTTATTACCAGGATAATCTGACCTTGTCAAGTACAACAGAACACCAAACTGGACATACCCTGTAGTGACAGGTTTTACTCTGGAAGTGTTAGGTTAATCAGTTTTATGAAAAAAGTTGCAATCTTTGTGTAATGGCTGTGTTCAAGGATGCTGAAAAAAAGCAGCTACTTCTCCGCAATTCCTATTGGGATATGAGAAAGTAGCAGAAATGTGGTAGACAGTAGCAGGACCTTCAAAAAAAAAAAAAAAAAGAACAAAACATGGTATTCCATGAGTTTGGGTTTGCTGTTTACACGTATTTCAGCACAAGAAGTAGGAAAGTGAATTCACTTTTTTGTTAAAAAGTTTATGTCAAAAGAAACAACGGGTTTTCTGAAGTGTAATGTAATTGTAAATAGTTTCAATACATAAAATAATTGAGACTGTCAAGAGTTTTGCACTATCCCTAAGCGCACTGTAATGAATGAACAGATTTCCATGGTGTTAGAAAGGATTTGATCCATCTTTTTCAGGGTTTCAAGAGCAGTGCCCCACTGACACAAACACCTCTCTTTGGAGTTGCTCTGCTCATTAGTGCAGGGCTAGAAATGTCTCCGAGCAAAGCAGTCAGAAATGACCATATGTAGCTTTCAGAATCCCCTGACCACAGATTTACATTATCTCATTAGTGAGCAGTACTAATGAAAGCTTCTGTTTACTTGGCCAGACTGACCTAGCTTTCCACCGGCTTACAGCCATTAGGCTAATCCTAAAATGTGACACTACCTATGTCTTCAGTCGTTTCTAAATCTCTCATTATGGGGAGGAGGTTTTACTGTTCGTGGGTATCCAGATCTGCATTGCTGTAACACCTCCTGATCTGCTCGAGTTCCTTCAGCTGTGGAGAGGACAGAGAGTGGAGTTTGCCATGCAGAGACGTCAGTTCCGTACCTGCCTTTCTTCCTGACCTCTTTGCACTGTACCTGATGCACTTTATATAATTTTTGTTGTAATTTGATGTTCTTAACCTGGAATCGTAGGGATCTTTCTTGTACCAGCAGAACTGGAATTTTGATCCTGACTAACTACCTTGTGTCACAAATAGTGCAATTATCAAGGGGCTTTGAATTTTTGAGCAGCAAAAAGGGATTGAATACTGCCAGTTAAAAAGAATTTATCTATTACTGACCAAGGTTTGTTTACAATGAAAAAAAAAATAAAGTATTATGACTGTTAATGTATCTTCTGTTTACTTTTTATCTCAGCAGAGCTAGGGCTCTTTCTAGATCTGCATTTTGCTTTTGGTTATGCTTAGCAGAGTAATTAGAAGGGGGATAATAATTCCGTCATGCCAAATCTATCTGCTAGTGTCCTCAACTTTTAGATCAATTGGAATGTCACATCTTCAGAAGTCCTCCCAGCAGCTAGGAGGCTAGTTCAGCCTCATGCATGTACTCAGTGATCCTCTTTAGAGAGCTTTGCAAGTTAATCTAACTCTCCCTTACAAGCCTCCCTTTGAGACAGCTAAATGAGCTTTAGTTCCTTCATTTTTTACAGATTGGCTGAGAGGTATAAATGACTTGCTCAAGGTCAAAAAGAATGGGTGTCTGTCTATGGAAATGCGTAGTTAATACGTCTGGTGTTAAATCTACAATCAGACTTCTCTGAGAAGTGCATTGACCTGCAAGGGCAAAAATATTTCACACTAGAGACATTTTTCTGCTTTTTAAATAATGGTTTCTCTTGTTCCTGAAAGCCAGTTTCAAGATCATAGAATCGCACAGAGAAAGCAAGCAAAGCCTCCAGTGCTAGGTAGTATTCTACTGCTACATTGTAGTTGTGGATTTAACTTCATAATTGGGATGGAGCATAAAGAGGGAGGAAAAAGATGGTAGAGCAACAGGGAGAAACACAAAGGGACTTTTAAAATGTTACCTGAACTGAGTTCTCTACATTAGTGAGGCAGGTGCAGGTAACAGCAACACCAAGTAAACTGATTCAACATTTCTGAAAGAAGATACAGTCTCCTGTTGTAAAAGGAAAATGGCTTTATTTAGTATTGCTCAGAGGTAGCACAGGACTGATCTGCATAGACAGCATCCAGACAGAAAGAATTAGAATTAGCATTTGTTTTCTGAAACTGGCAGTTGGTCACAGTGGCAGGCTCACACACAAGTCCCAAAACTTCCAGACTTTTTTTCAGAAGCAGAAGATAATCCTATGAGCTGTGGCACTTGGTTTCTGACTGCTTACCTCTCAGAAATCTCTGATTATGGATCACACTCTAGCAATTTGCACTCAAGCCGCACGGGAGCTCCAAGGGAGCAGGCCCACTGCTATGTGGCCTGAACCAGCTGCCATGTGGAAGAGCAAGCTGTGTGGTCCTGCACGGGCAGGCTGGCAGCCTGGGTAACCAGTAACTGCTGGGCAGACATATGCAAGGGTTTCTGTGCAAGTCTTGCCTTCCTGTCCTGTAGCCAGCTTGACCATAGTATCAAGACAGTCCTGACTCCTGCTTCAGCTCTAGGGAGTTTGGTGTCATTTAAAGCTGAAGATGTTTAATATTTTTTAACATGGCTGGGATGTTCTTTATTCATTCTGCTCTACTTTCTAGGTTCTAAAGTCATTTAAAGTGCAGCTGGGGGTTTTACTGTGACAACTTTTATACATCTTTGCTCAGTGCTTCACAGGAGAGATGTTGATTTTTTAAAAATAACGTAACTTGCCTATGCACAATTGCAGCACTCCTGCAGCTTTTAACCTCCGAGTCACCTGCACCAAAACCCGGATTCTCAGGAGATATGCCAACCCTCAGTTAACTTACTGCAATCAGTGGGCATTTAGGGCAAAGATAGCTCAGTGGCTAGGGTCTAGCTTCTTACAGAGCACACAGAGAAAAGTCATTCCACTTTAAAACTTAGCTAATGCTTGGCCCAAAAAGGCCAGCACCTGTTTCTGTGTGCTTGAGAGCATTTGTATTGCATTTACTTGCCAGAAAATCTAGTATCCTAAAGTATTTTCATTCTGCCAGTTCAAAGAGTAGGAACTGAAAGTAACCTCATAGATCATAAGTTTAGAGTCCTACCTTTTTGCTATTGCTGTTAGGAAAAATAATAAGCAAACTTTATTTAGGTAATTCCTTGTTACTTCATCATCTAAACCTAAGAATGCAACCTCCCTTTCTATTCTAAAGCCAGAGAACAGTAGCCTCAAGCTGCTGTGTGAGAAACCAAGCAAAGGTTGCTCCCTGCATCAGTGCTCTAATTCTCCAGCTAGGAAGAGGGACTGATTGCTTACAAATCTCAAACCTTAAGCGTAATATTCCAGAAATTCAAAGCAGGTTGTGCCCACAGAGCCATCCTTAGGGCAGCTGAAGTATCAGCATTCTACTCTTGAGGTCTCTCAGCAGTGCTCTTCCCCGGAGAAGCATCGCCAGGCCCAGCCAGGTACACTCTTGGGGCTGCTCAGTCCCACTGGATGCCAAGGAGCTCGCAGCTCACACTCCAGAGCTTCTTTGCCGTCTCGTCATCCCGACCACGTGGAGATACGTATGCTGGCTGGCAATCGCTGTAAGAGGAACGTTCTTTTATTCTTTCAAGTCAAAGATCTCCATCTGCATGAGCACACTGAAATGTCTGTGTTAAGGTAAGAGAGTTGCTTTCTATCAGCATAATTCAAGACCAATTGAAGAACAGTGGGAGGCTATTCAGTAAATGAGCAAGGGTTGCTAAGCCACCATGACAAAGCCTTGTTTCCGACTAGCTAGGGAAGAATCTCTCCCAATGGCACCAAGAACTGACAAGCAAGTCTAGCTCTGTCTGTTGTCTCAACTCTTAAAGAAACCTCTTTAGTGTGCATTCTCATTAATATCACCAAAAAGGGCTATAAGCACTAACCAAGCTTCTTCAGGAGCACCTTTTCTAACAAACACTACAGAAAAGCCACTCAAACAGCCCTTCATTCTAAACTATTTTATCCCACTATATGCCCAAGAATAATATTGTAATAGCCATGTATGGTTACCCCCTTTTCCACTATCCTCTGCACTGTGGCTCCTTACTTCTCAGCTTCTGCCATCAGAAGGCACTGTCTGGAATAGAGGTCCTTTGATCTCAGCTGTAGTGCTGCAATAACTTGGGAGTTTAAGGGCACAGAGGAAATGGCATCTTGTAAGGTTTCCATTTGGCTCAGTGTTTCTAGAGCTCCAAATGCACAGTCTTTGATGTTCCTGGAATGACTGGTGGACTTCCACCTGTCTCGCTGTGGCATGCAAATTCTTTCCTTAATGTCTACACTTGTTCTTTATACTCTATTGCTTCGAAAGTGGAAAGGATTTTAGGCTTTAGTCCAATGTAAATTGTGAATTAGTGTTGAAGCAACTCAGTTCCCATCATGTCCAAAACCCTCCCCTTTTTTTTTTTTTTTGTTTACATTCCACCAAAGTTTTCTGTACTCCAGCACAGAAATGCTACATTTTTATCCTGAGACATACAGTCATCCAGGGAAGATTAAGACATCTATTTATATATTTGAGTCTGATTAAGATGGTACAAACTCCCAAATGAAGATCAGGCAATGTCATTACAGAGACTAATCTGGTCACAAATCACAAGAGGAAAGCTCTGCAAAGACACGAAGGCTCCAACAGCATCCATGTGGGAGATAAAAAAAGACATTTTCAATATTCATTCCCAAAAACTGGTATTGTTACAATGCTCTACACCCAGTGGGAAGCTGACAGATACATCTGCCTGAATCTATTCAAAGGGCAGTCTTCAAATCTAGAATGATGATGACTTGGAACTGCTCTGGGCTGTGGTTTTGGTGATGGGAAAAGGCAGGACTATGCAGGGTCCTGGAGTAAGTCAAAGAACTCAAGAAGTAACAGGCTTTGTAGTGGGAGCTAGACCAAGACCGTTTCCATGACAGAGCAACAAGCATCCCAGCAGGAGTGCTTCCCAGCTGGTAGGTTTGTCACACTGAAGAATCAAGTTATTTTGTCACAAGTCAGACCTGAAAATCTCACTTCCTATCTCTGCCGCTCCATCAGCTCTCCCAGCTCCCTGAGAGCACAAGCCTCTTCTGCTCCAGTGGGGTAAAGCTACAAAGAGAGCTGAAGTGGTCTTCTCAGGATTGACTCAAGTGACCTCATTAACTGAGCAGTTCTACTGAAAAGTGATTTTCCCAAGTGTTAGGCAGGTCAGGATTAGAGCTCTGAGCATGTGACAGCCATTCCTGCATTTTGAGTACATTGATATTCCTAGCACTGAAGGACCTGCTATTGTATAAAGTATTGCACA
The DNA here is from genome assembly GCA_013400975.1 of Atrichornis clamosus. NCBI lineage: Eukaryota > Metazoa > Chordata > Aves > Passeriformes > Menuridae > Atrichornis > Atrichornis clamosus. The sequence continues at coordinate 39,779 of WBMZ01010524.1, read as the reverse complement.
GGTCAGGGGTTTCTTCTAACACGACTGCAACAGACCTGGAAGGGGTAATGCTTTAATATTTGTCACCCTCAGTCTTACCAAACAGCCTCTTACCTGGTCCCTTCTTAATGAAGTATGACAGTAAGTCTCATATTCCTCAGCCAACAAGGTTGCCTTCAAGGTATCACTTCATCACCATGCACCCACCTGAAATACTGTCCTGTCACAGAGTCCAGCTCCTCGGCTACTGCACAGTAGACACTGGTCTGAGCTCCTTCCCAAGGTGTCTTCAAGAAGAAGGAGAATATCTTCCACAGCCACGTCATTACAAATGAGTGCCGCACCAGTTCAGAATGGACAGAACCAGGATGGAGAGCGTTTGCTGTGACTTTAGTGCCTATGGCAAAATAAAGTAGTCCAGGACAAATCTGCATGGATTGAAGTGTCTTTACAAAAAGGGTAATATACTCCTCAATTCTACCTGCAGATATCCTATAACTTAAAGGAGGAGTCCAGACTTGGATACAGAGAGAATAACTAAAGTCCTCTGTAGTTACTGCTTGCTGGATGCGATCGATGCACTTGAACTCTTAACCAAACCAGCAGTAGTTTGGTACAGGCTCCAGAGAAAGTAAAGGTCTGAGCTGTAACTGGGCCAAAGCTCCTCTAGGAAACCCACAAAGAGGCCAGTGAGCATCAGTGCACATTAACTTGGAACACCCATCATGCAGTTAATACGAGTAACACGTGGCTTTTCCAGTACTAATTTATCAAGGAAGAAATAATGTTATGGATACAATGAGTCTTCTGTGTACTTTTCCCATTGTATGCAATTTGACTACAAGCAAACCACTCCACTCCATAAATATGACAGCATAAGTGAGCCTTCTCTGAGCTCTCCCTGCTAGGCAGCATGACTGCATGGTGATGATCTCCCCCTGAGCTGGCTCACCTCTCAAGGTTGCTCCTCAAGACCTTTTACCAACAGTAGACCTTCGGATAAGCCCAACTGGAGTTCAGCCCAAACTGCAACTGGACTGCACAGCAGATACCTCTCCCCTTGCGCAGGGATGCCTCTCAAGGATTGAGATTTCTTATCTGAGACTAAGAGAGCTTTCCTTAACCAAGGTAGAGAGACTCTTTGCTTGCAACAAATCCTTGGTAAGTGACTAAAAGCATGCTGTATTAATACTGAGAAAACATTACTAGTCCATGTAGCTACTCAGTAATAATTATTATAAACTTTGTATAGATAATACCATTACATAAATCATGTCCAACTCTGAGACTAAGACTGGACCTAGCCACACCTAGGCTCCCTAAGGAGTTTAAAAAGCAAGGGGCTCCATGCTGAGCCTTGTGACTCAGCAGGAGGGTCTTCCTTACCCTTTGTTTCCAGTCCTGTGTGAACCATTCTAACTCGATTCTAAGTAAATTTTCATTTGTATGTTTCTTCCATGTAGTAAGTAACAGAGTGCCATCAAACTTTGGTAAGTCACACTTTTATGACATCATGTTAAAACCACTTTTGCTAATACTTTTGATGGTGATTCTTTAAGTGGTTTAAATCACACATCCATGGCACTGGAGCATCCCCTGCTCCCTTCCAAACACTGCAGTCACTACATACCTTCTGCAAAACAACGTGCTAGAGGGCCCGAGTGCTAAAACAGCAGCAGTTTCCATCAGGCTTTTGAGAACACTTGCTTCTTTTGATATACTCTAATAGTCATTTCCTAGGGAAGACAGTGCTTCTGTTTTAGTAAATAAATACTGCTTAAGTTTATGAAAAGGACTAAATGACACAACTATGACAGATGTTGTGACTTACAAGGTACTGTCTAGTCTTATGCTTGTTGTACAGGCCACCAACCTTTAAGGCAGCTTTAAGGCAGCTGAGGCATTAGCTTTTCTATTGGAGACTGCAGTTGTAGCTCTCTTTTCAGCTTCCACCCACATACCACAACTGACTGCGTGGATGCAGCTAGTTTTTGACAAGCACCAAAGAAAAATTATACGCTTTCAACTGTGCCAAGCTACTAAACTCCTCTACCCTGTTGTTGTAAAGACAATTACTGTTGCAAGTCTCCTGGTTCCACAGACAGGAGATACTTTCTTCCTACAAAGAGCTCTCAGTGACACTTGCCACAAACCATTCAATTTCTGCATAGACAATTCCCAGACCTTTCTTCAATCCACTCTCCCCATTCATGGTGCTCCAAGAGCCAAGCAGAAAAACACTCCGCTTGCCTCTGGAACTTGCCTTGCAGCCGCCTGGCCAGCTCCCGGGTGAAGAGCACGTTAGCCAATTTGCTGTGACAGTAGGCGAGACCACGATTGTAGCTCTTCTCCCCATGGAGATCGTGGAAGCGGATTCGGCCTCCGTGATGAGCCAGCGAGGACACGTTCACTATGCGGGCTGGGGCAGACTGCTTCAGACGCTCCAGCAAGAGGAAAGTCAAGAGAAAATGACCTAGGGGTGAAATGAAAGGTCATCCTTCTATGAAGGGTTCCCCTGCTTGCTTATACGTTGTATCTTACTGCTGCCCCCATTTCAAGTCCAGGAAAAAGAAAGTCCCCCAGAATTAACAGCTAAACTTTTTTGGGGCCTTCAAGTCCTGCTCATCTTCAAAAAGCTGGAGCTGTCATACATTTCAAAATGTCCCAGGTAACATGTACAGATACTTAAACTGGATCCACAACAAGCAAATATACCATATTTCATCTCCAGAACTCTAACTCTGGCCTTCCATCCTTCCTGAAAAAGGAAGAACAAGGAAGAGAAAACCTGAAAGCAGGATCTTCCTTTGGCATTTTGATGCAAGTATTGATGTTAGATCTTTAAGGTCCTTTCCAACTCAAACCATTCTACAACTCTATGATTCTATATTGAGTGCAAACATGATTCCACTGGCCTTACCAAGATGATTAACTCCCAGATGCATCTCAAAGCCATCAGCAGTCTTGGAGTAAGGGCATAACATTACCCCAGCATTATTAATGAGAATATGGAGTTCCTTCTCCTCTGCAAGAAACAAGAGACATCCTTAAACAGGTAAACAGAGAATGAAGACAGACAAGAAGGTAGTACAAGTCAGTCAAAAAACCCCTAGCTGTCTGAGTTGCAGCCACACCACCTTGACAAAAAGGGTAAGTCTCCTACCATAAACTAACTCATGGCCTCTGAGCAGCCCCTGCTGTGACCACAGTACCCAACATGGTACAGAGACAAGCAGGGCAGGGATTTGACATTGGCTAGAAGAGCAGACAGCAGTCCTTGGTAAAATATTCTTACTGAAAAGAAGGATCTAGAGACTGTACCTGCTAGAAATTTCTCAGCAAACTCCCGGATGGACTTTGTATCAGCCAAGTCCAGCTTTTTCACAATGACTTGCTGGTTCCCTGTCTCAGCTCGGATTTCACTGGCTGCAGCTTCTGCCTTTGCTATGTCTCTGCAGGCAATAATTACCCTCGCACCTGCAAGGAGGAGAGGGGGGAACAACAGGAACAGAAACTGGGATCACTGGAGCATACTGGATGATCAAGGCTACAACATGCAAGTTAATTATGCACAGCAATTACAAACAATATGTTTCTTTAGGGAACCAGCATCAGTCAGGGGAGCAGCTGGAAGACACAAAGCCCTTCCTACTATGTTGTGAGCTACTCTCCAGCCGAAAGATGATTTCACACCAGGAAGGCATACATCTGAAGTGCCTCTATCCAGGTTCTCCTAGGTCAGGAATGCATACAATAACACTGGTATGATAGGGTTATATCTGCCCCTATAACAGAAACATCAAGCCAGGAGCACATAAAGGTACTTGGATTCCAGCCAGAGTAATTCCTAGATGGATTGTGACCAGGTAGTTTAATCTTCTTACCAGTTACCCAAATAACATTTACATCAAATGAGCTTGAAACATGAATAACTAAAGCATACAGTGATGGACCTATGGCCTTTGCCCCGCTTCAGACAAGCAGAATGCAGGAATGTCACCTGTTCTCTTGAACCAGTTGCAGTGCAAAGCATTTTCATGTCCCCAAGGCACATTTTTGAGTCCAAGCAATGAAACCAGTTAAGGAAGTGGGAATTTGCACCTCAGTGGTTACAGCCTCTGAAGGAACAACGTTTGGGCTCATCTGCAGTAATTCTGGAACCCAATTCACTTCAATGTAAGCATACAACATTCCTTCCTTAGGTCCAAGGGACTACTGACACAAAGGCACAGCCACCACGCCGCACAGGGATGTCTTTTGATGAGGACTGTGACTTGCCTCTTCGCGCGAGGTCTCTGGCGGTCTCCTTCCCGATGCCTGTGTTGGCTCCTGTGATTATCACCACCTTCCCGTCCAGCCTTGCTGTCGACTTACACCGTCCTCCAGCGACATACCTCCTGCAAGAGACGAGGCACCAGTCACCTCTGCCTCCTTAGGGAGCACCCAGAGCCGCGGGGTTCGCCCCAACAATCGGGCTCACCACTGCGTCCTGGACCCCGAGGAGTCACGGGCGTCGTCACCTGGAGCGGCTGGTCACAACCGCGTCGTGACCGGGACACCGGGAACGTGCCCCCGAATCCCCCGCGCTTTCCTAAGCCCGGCCCCGCCCTCGGCCCCGCCCCGGCCGTGCGTCAAGTGGAGCCACATCTCCCATTGGCTGCGGCCGCGCGCTCCGGGGCCTTTTGGCCAATGGGCTGCGCCGCGTCGCCCTGAGGAGAACGCGGGCCCCGCCCCCTGTCGCTGCTCCGCGAGCGCGGCCGGTGCCGGGGCCGGGACAGAGCTCGGGGAACGCGCCGGGCGGTCGGAGACGGCGGGAGGCGCCAGGGCTGAGCCGAGCCCCGGGAGCGCGTCAGTGGTACCGGGGAGCTGGAGCTAGACAAGCCTGAATAACTCCCGACCTCAGCGCGGGCTGTAGAACGGGATTCCCGCTGTTCACACTCCCGCCACACACACATACACAGACAGACACGTACACACACGGGCGGGCACGCCTGGCCGCCCTGAGACGCGGCGCGCAGTCCCAACACCCCAAAGGCCGCCGCTCTGCGGGACCGAAAACACACGCGACGGGCCGGCGCGGCGCTCGGTAAGACACACCTGATGTAGGGCACTGCCACGAAAAGGAGGACGGGGACGGAGACGGCGGCGCCCAGCGCGACTCCCCAGCAGCTGAGCATCGCTGCCGCCAGCTACACGCGCACTGCCGGCGCACGGCGCTCCGCGGCCCCTGCCCCGCCCCATCGGCTCCGCCTCCGCCGATCTGGCCCTGCCCACAACCACACAGGACCGCGCCCCCTAAGCGCCACGCCCCTTGCGGCACGCGGAGGCCGCTGCGCTGCCCGCGGTCCCTCGTCGCGTGGGCGGGGTCTATCTCCGGACCGGTCGCGCCAGCTGTTCCCGAGTCCTCTGGCGCCGGACGCTCAGTGGGCCCCGTTCCCTGTAGCGGGAATGCCTCCCCACCGCCGCTGGGAGTACCCGCGCGCAGCGAGTAGCCGGCCGGTTCCACGCCAGCAGCCCGCTGCTTTTTACCCCGGACAGAGCACGGCTCCGACCCGGGTCCCTCGGAACCGCCGTCGTGATCGCACTCTGCAGTTAATGAGCCGAGAAATGCTTTCAGAGGCAGCGCAGCGGCCGCTGTCGGCAGTGGCGTTCGAAACACATTTTCACAACCCCATGCCGAGGTTCATCTCATTAACCCTCGCAAAGCGCATGCAACGATGTACACATGGGCAGGCGCCGAGGCCTGGGAGGAGCGCGGTGGCGGGTGTGAGGGCACCGGGTCGCGCGGGTACCGAGCAGCCCCGGGGCCGCACCGGCGCAGCCGGCCCCGGGCGCTCCGGTGGCGGCGGTGGACGAGCGCCCCCGCGCGGCACGGGCACGGTCGCCTCCCCCGGGACTGCAGCTCCCAGCAGGCAGCGCGCGAGGCAGCCCCGGCGGCGGAAGCGGCGTGTGGGGCAGGGCCGGGGCGGCGGGGCTGTGGGACCATGGCGGGCCGCGGGTCCGGGTCCTCGGAGCACCTGGAGCGGCTGCACGAGATCTTCCGCGGGCTGCACGGAGAACTACGGGGCGTGCCCGAGCGGCTACGGGGCAGCGCCGCCGGTGAGGCGGGAAGGGTGGGCGGACGTCCCTCGGGGACGGGGGGATGACACTAGCGGGGTTGCCCGGCGAGCGAGGCTCGGCCGCCCCCCTTGCCGCGGCCGCCTCGGTCCCCGTCGCCTGGGCCCGCGGCTGCGGGGCCGTGGCAGGAGTGTTCGGGTGCTTCTCATTAGACAGACGGGTTTATGCAGCCGGGAGGGCAGTGTCCCCTCAAAACACCCTCTGTTCAGGGGGACTTGCAATTGTAGGCATTTGGAATGTCGTTTGCGGTAGGCGCCTGCTGGGAGGAGGCGGGTGGCCGTGCCTTGTGTTGTTTTCGGGTGCCGCCGTGTTCTGGTGGCTTTGCAGGTGTGCGGCTTCACTTCTCTGGAGCTCCTCTGCTCTGGCAAATTTCAACTCCATAGCCAAGCACTGCTGTGCTGGGCTCACAGCACCAGTCTCTGAGGAAGAGTTGTTATTTGGATGTTATTTTATGTTGTTTCTAGTTGAACTGGGGTTGTTTAGCCTGGAGAAAAGTAGGCTCAGGGATAACCTTCTCACTCCACAACTACATGAAAGGAGGGTGTGGCCAGGTGGGAGTCGGTCTCTTCTCCCAGGCAGCCAGCAACGAAGAGGACGCAGCCTTAAGCTGTGCCAGGGGAAGTTTAGGCTGAACATTAGGAAAAAGTTCTTCACAGAAAGAGTAATTGGGCACTGGAACGGGCTGCCCAGGAAGGTGGTGGAATCACCGTCCCTGGAGATGTTTAAGAGACTGGATGTGGTACTCAGTGCCATGGTCTAGTTGACACAGTGGTGGTCAGTCATAGGTTGGACTCGATGATCACAAAGGTTTTTTCCGACCTAATTGATTTCGTGCTTCTGTAATAACTGCAGTGCTTTGGGGGCTTGGGGGTTCTTTCCCCCTTTTTTTTAATTTGTGTGTGTTGGGCTACTGTTTAAAATCTCATTGGTAGAATTAAAAGCAGTTTTTATTGTCGTAATTGCCCAGAAGCATCTGTAGACTTACTGGAGGACGTTTACATTTTAAATGAGTGTTCAGAAAATCTGGTTTGTGCACTACCTACCTACAAAATAGACAAAAACTACCTACCTAGCCACACAAAGTTGTACTGGAAGCACAACCTGATTTTACGAGTATTCTTTATAATACACCAGTGAGTAAAATACTCTTACAGAACAGTGCTCTGTGGATTGTGGTTCTAATTTGATTCTCAGTACTTGGCAGTGTTCTGAGAACCAGAAGGGGAAGTGATCTGACAAGGAGAATTTTGCCAATGTCATTGAATGCCTCTGATTAAATTCTTCCTATGGGAAATGTAATACATGGCTGTCATGAGCTGCTGTAGTTCCGCTGAGGTTTTGTAGCCCAACAATGGGTAGGGATTGTCAGCCACATCCTGCAGTAGTCTTCAGTCTCCCACAGCTGATCAGTTTGGTGTGAAGTCATAAAAACAGTTTGTTCAGAATATACCAGTCTGTACTACATAACACAGAGTGTGAAAAGCTTAACGTTCTGTTTCTTCTGGTTTTCTGTTTAATAATGAGCTACATTCAGGGTCACAGTCCTTGCCATCAGCATTTCCAGGAAGTTTGGTACACGACAGGTGTTCAAACATGCAAATGACAACTTGCAAACCTGATTTAGTTTTACTAATGGTCAACAAGGATAAAAAGCGTAAAAGAAGCAATACTCTTTCTGGTAGAAATCCTTATTTCCCTATAGAAAGGAGTGTGGTCAGTTTCTTGGTGAAATAAAATTTTGTCAGGTCTCCTTGAAACTGGAGTAGTCTTGAACAATGAATTCTGAGCCATGGGCTTAAAGAGAGTATTTACAGGCAACCATTTTTGCAATACTTGGGGAGTTTTTCAACAGATTGCAAATAACTGCAGGCTGAATTTTCAGACAAGTTAGGGAACTTTAATTTGACTGTTCTATTCTTTAAATTTTTTGCTGCAACAATCCTGGTAATATTTCTTTGAAAGTGTTTCTAAGAGAGTTTAAGATTTAGGAATTTATCTATCTAGTAGAGTCATTCCACTCTCCTAATGTGCTTTGTTTGCTTCTTGTACTTATGGGGAGAGGGGTATATCTTTATTTTTCGAGTTATCTGATCCTGAAATATTCAGCAGATGATAAAAGATACTTTGGAATACTCTTTTAAGATGACTGACAAGCTCCCAAAGCAAGACAGAATCTGTAGTCCTTGAAACAGCTTTGAGGGGCAGAGGTTTGGAAATGCTGTTTCATTCTACATAAACAAGATTACAAATTCCTAACTCCAGAAACACATTTTTTCCCTTTGTAAGAAGGCATTTTAAACAGCCTGGATAAGTTTCAAGTCATATGTTTTCCTCTAAATGAATTCAGTTACCAGTACTTTCCAACTGAATCTTTTTCTTAACTGATTGGAAAGAAATCAGTTAAATGTTGATGAGCACGTAGGTAAGGTTGCCGTGGTATATATAGGTACTTCTGCTGCATTTTGAAAATTCTGTCACGTGCTTTGAGTTGCGGTTCAGTCCAGAGTGATGCAAACTGAACTGCTCACTGTATTTTGGTGTTTCTGGATACTGGCCAGATCCAGTGGAACGTTTTCAAGCCACATTGTGAGATTTCTTGTTGGCCTATAAACAGAAAAGTCTCAAGCTATTGCTGCTTGGCTTACCTAAACCACTCTATGATTCTATGCCTTTTGGAATTTCTTTGGCTGCATGCTTGTAAGTGCAGCATCTTCTTAGTCCGCATGGGGGACACAAAGCAGGGAAATGCTGTTTTTCCAGTTCTGCAATAGGTTTCCATGAGTTTGAGACAGCAGTGGGTTTAAGAGAGCACTGCTTAAATCAGATGAGTGAAATGACCTGTATGGAACAAATTATTGACTTCTGAAGGCTGTTTTTCTGCAGTTCATGCCCATGATTTCACTTGCAACCCAGCTACACAAACATTGGCATCAGCACAAATGTGTATGGTGGCAAATCATGGAGGAAGTTGAGGAGAGTGTACTTAGGAACCTCATAAGTCAGCATTTCCTCCTGAATAAACTGGGATGTGAAATTGCATTTCCTGATACCAGCTGATGTGTAATATATTGATGTAGCTTAGTCTGTAATAATTCTGTGCGCTATGTGAGACCACAGCTGCTTCTTAGATGATTGTTTTTAGTTCTGTCTTAAGTTCTTTACAGTGCAAATTCTGGGCTTAATCAGAATTTGAACTGAGAAGGAAAGCCTACAGTTGAGGCATGTTGTGTATGTGAGAGAAGCTATATAGCAATGTTCTGATCACTTCATATTTTTTCCTATTTTCTGTTGAGACCTTAGTGGTTTATAAGCTGCTTCTTTTGCAGAGGACTGTGTTTACCAAAAGGTTTTATCAAGTGTTCTTTTTACTGCCATGATATTTTTATAATGTTGTATGTAATTTTGTCTTTAATCAGGTTAGAGGAGTTTTACCAAGAGGACAGTCTACATTTTCTGCTGCCCAGAATTTTATTTAAGACTACATTATTCTTTTTTGAGAGAGATGAATTAGGCTAGGTGCATATTTTTCAGATTTCTCATAGAATTTGGTTTCATTTGCAGTACTCTACAACAGTTCTCTAGTGTTCATCTTCAATGCTTTTGCAAAGCATTACAGAACATGTTTTTGCTCAGTTTTGATAAGGAAAGTTTCAGATTTATACTTTAATTGATTGTGGATGTTAGAGAGGTATGATAGTTTTTTAACACATGAAAAATACATGCCTTAAGGTTTTGTTTAAAAATAGAGTAACAGCAGTGAAACCCGTTCTTTGGTCTCCAAAGATCTGAGTATACAGATCTGAGTAAGTTACTGTCTCAAACAACTAAAATGTGTTGTTGGCTGATTCAAACAACTCATGTCATTCCAGAAGAAGGAAGCATTTGGGCTTTAATCCGTGGACCTGAGGTGATACCTTGATGGCATATTTTGTCTCAGAGAATGCTAGAATATTTATCCTGTGTACTTAGGTACTTTATGACCACAGGAATGTGGCGTGTCAGATCTGCCAGAAACTTCAGGGCTCACTTGAAAATGTAGATTGACCTGACATTCTGTTCAGATGCAAACTATAGTTTCAACCTTCAGTAATCTTGCCAAGTGTTTGCAAAACATAAGAAATATATTTATGATCTGTTTACCAACTTGTCCTCTTTGGTATTCTTTCACGCTAAATGTTTTTCAGCATGCAATTCTGCCAGTGGACATGGAAAGACAGTAGGTCAGAAAAATGTTTCAGGTTTGAAAAATTACTTCTTTTGTCTACCAGAGGTAGTGGCCAGCATTTGGAAGAGTGGTTTCTGCTCTCTTGCCCCACTCCCTTCTGAAAAGTTGTCATAAGAACAGGCTGCTGCCATTTGAGATGAATTTTGACCTGATGTTCTGCAGTCAGCCGTCTGTGGCAGCTTCCTTGTTTTCAATGTATTGAGTTGAGGGTTCTGTTGTAATTTCTCTATAGTTTATCTGACATACTGCTTTTTCTTTCACAGAAGAGAAGAAAAAACTGGTTCGAGAATTCGATGAGAAGCAACGTGAAGCCAATGAGACGGTGAGTGTGAGGCTTCCAGCCTTCCTGACCGTTGAAATACTGCTTCTTTGAAAAGGACAATACTTCCAAATGTTACTTTTTTAATGGATCCTTTTCTGGCAGGCAGATGTTTAATTTTTTTACTGTTTGATTAATTGATCTGATAGGTGTGTCTGTGTTTGTGAGACTGTTGTGTATATCTATATACATACACAAATATGGACAAATATTCTTATGTGTGTTTCAGAGGGGTTTTGGTTATTCAGTTTTGATACCACCTTTACTTCACTGAAAAAAAAAGAGTGGTGGTGGTGCAGTTAAAATTGCTAGTGATTGTAGGGAAGGTATGTAGAGAATCTGTTGCTTGATTTTTTTTTTTCCCCCCTACTGTCTTTTATCATGTTGGTCTTAGCCCATCTGATCTTTCTGTAATAGTGTATAGGCTTCCTGGACAGCAGGTAACATGGAACAGCACCAGAAAAGTGATGTGATTTGTCTTTTAAAACAAGACATTATGGATTAAGCTTTCTTTTCATATTCATGTGCTATTTGTTTGTTTGGTTTTTAGTCACAGCTGAACATGATGCTTTATTTCCTTAATTTACTGGGGTTTATTGATTGGTGTCTGTAGGTGATGTATGAGATGTGGAGCTCATACTGTGAGAGAGCTCATGCTGGCATACAGCTTTAAGCGTTGTGAATTTGTTACAACTGTCACTAAAAGTTGATGTCAAAATTCATACATCCAAAATCTGGGAGTTTGCAAAACCTAGCTCCAGTTGCCAAGCCCGGATGGTCAGAGTGTAAATTTAGTGGTGTGCCCACCTGGGCTATAGATCCGGATGAGGAGAAGGCTGAGGTACTCAACAACTTGTTTACCCTAATCTTCGATGGCAACCCTTCTTACTACACCTCTTAAGAGTAGACTGCAAGGCAAGGACTCAGGGAGCAAATTCCTTCCTTTAGGACATGACCAGGTACATGAATGTACATAAGTCTATGCAACCTGAGGAGATGCATCCTGGAGTCTTGAGGGAATTGGCTGATGTAGTTGCTAAGCCACTGTCCATGGCATTTGAAAAAGTCATGGCAGTCAGGTGAAGTCCCAGGTAACTGTAAAAGGGGAAACATTGTACCCATCTTTAAAAAGGGTAGAAAAGAGGACCCGGGGAACTGCTGACCTGTGGGTCTCACTTCTGTGCCTGGGAAGGTCATGGAACAGATCCTCCTAGAAGCTGTGGACGTGAAGGACAGGGAGGTGATTCAGAACAGCCAGCACGGCTTCACCAAGGGCAAGTACTGCCTGACCAACCCCGTGGCCTTCTTGGCTGGAGTGACACCAGTGGACAAGGGAAGGGTACAGGTGTCATTTATCTGGACTTCTGTAAAGCCTTTAATGTGATCCTCCCCAGCTGTCTTTAAACTGGAGAGAAATGGATTTGATGGGTGGACTATTAGGTGGATAAGGAATTGGTTGGATGGTCACATCCAGAGGGCAGTGGTCAATGGCTCAGAGTCCCGATGGACATCAGTGACAAGTGGTGTCCCCACTGGGGACCATACTGGGATCAGTGTTATTTAATATCTTCATCAGTGACATGGACAGTGGGATCGAGTGCACCCTCAGCAGATTTGCAGACAACAAGCTGAGGGTGAANCAACAAGCTGAGGGTGAAGTTGACACACTTGAAGGGACAGAATGCCATCCAGAGGGACCTGGACAAGCTCAAGAAGTGAGCAGTGGGAATCTCATGAGGTTTAGGAAGACCAAGTGCAAGGTGCTACACCTGGGTCAGGCAATTCCTGGTATAAACAAAGGCTTGGGGATGAACAGATGTAGAGCAGCCCTGTTGAGAAGGATTTGGGGGTGCTGGTGGGTGAGAGGCTGGACATGACCCAGCAATGTGCACTCACAGCCCAGAAAGTCAAATGTGTCCTGGGCTGCATCCAAAGCAGTGTGGCCAGCAGGGCAAGGGAGGGGACTCTGCCTCTCTGCTCTGCTCTGCTCTGGTGAGACCCCACCTTGAACACTGCATCCAGCTCTGGGGTCCCCAGCACAGCAAGAACATAGATCTGTTTGAATGAGTCCAAATGAGGGCCACCAAGATGATTTGAGGGATAGAGCATCTCTCCTGTGAGAAAAGACTGAGAGAATTGGAATTGTTCAGCCCATAGAAGAGGAGGGTCTGGGATGACCTTTTTGCAGCCTTTCAGTACCTAAAGAGGTCTACAGGAGATCTGGAGAGGAACTGTGAAAAAAAGCACATAGCGATAGGACAAGGGCTGATGACCTTAGACTGACAAAAGGATAAGTTTAGATTGGATAGGAAGAAACTCATTACTGTGAGGGTGGTGAGGCACTGGAACAGGTTGCCAGGGAAGCTGTGGATGCCTCATCCCTGGAAGTGTTCAAGGACAGGTTAGACGGAGCTCTGAGCAACCTGGTCTAGTGGAAGGTGTCCTTGCCCATGGCAGGATGGTTGGAATGAGATGATCTTTAAGGTCCCTTCCAACCCAAACCATTCTGTTATTCTGTCTCTGTTGCACAGATATGATAGAAAGCTGAGACCCATCCTATAAATGCTTAAACTGTAAGAAAGTGAGAACTGCAGATTTTGAAGTTTAGGGTGATGTTTCAGGGAAAAAAAACATCAAGCTTTAAGCTTGGCTTTTTTTTTAAATTTTTTTTTAATTGAAGTATTGTGTATCTGAAAATCCATGTGGGCTGAACAGCATTGGGTAGCGTGATGTACGCAATACTTGATAGGGCCGTGGGGTTTGGGCTTATCCACCTCAGCCAGTCCAATAAAAACATGGGAATCCTCTCATCTGGTGGTGAGTTTTGAGTATAGCTACTGCTAAGAATAGATTTGGTGCTTTAAGAAGTAAACATGCTTTCTTTTGTTAAAGCTGCGGGAAATGGAGGAAGAACTGAAGTACGCTCCTCTGCCTTTCCGCAACCAGATGATGAGCAAAATCCGAGCGTACAGGAGAGACCTGTCCATGTTCCAGAGAGAGATGAGAAGCACAGATTTGGGATTGGGCCGTGGAAATCAAGGCGATACAAAATACGGAATCTTCTCCACAGAAAATGAACAGAGTGTGAGGATTAGATGTAAATTTTATTTAACTTTGCTGTGATTGTTTAAAAGCAATATTTCAGATGTATTGTTTACAGTGTTCCTACTTTAAACCACGTCTGTGCTTTTGTAACTCCCTGTATATCTCTCTGCATGTAACATGAATATCTCAGGGAGGAGAAAGAACACCTGGAACTGAGAGGAGAGCTTTTCTGTTCTAAAACAAAGATAGGACTGTAATCAAAATGGAACTCCTTGAAAGTCATGCGGTTAGTAATTTGCACAACATTCTGTACTAAAATTCTTCATTTAATCATTCCTATACAGAAGTAAAAACACAAAAGTGATGCTACTTAGTGAAAAAAAGGTTAACTTACCGAGTTTTAATTTCTAAAACTAGCAAAGTGTGACTCATGCATTGTATAGATTCTTCGTTAGAATTATCTTTTAAGCTTAGTGTAAATGATTAGAAGAAAATGCAAGGATTTATCCTCTAGCACATTTTTCACTATGGTTTTGCTGCTACAATGCAAAAAAATACACCAATTTCTTTGTTTACCAGATACGCATCTGAGCTAGTGAGATTGAATCTCCTTATTTTCTTCAGTGTGCTGTCATCTGCACAGAAAGTTCATGGGTGGACTTTTTGTTTGTCTGCCTCAGATAAGGAACGTTTGAGGGAAGCTCTTTGCTAAATACTTCTTTCTGTAGTAGCTTGGTAAATTTTTGCATTTGATTTCTCTTGTCTGATTCCTCTAAAACCTGGGAGCGGGGTGGTAGATCAGACTCTCTGTAGCTTAGGAAAACACTTTATTTTGAGCTACCTTTTGACCCCAAGTTCAGCAAACATTCTTTATCCTCTAGCCCAGGTTACTGGCATGAAAAGAAGATCTTTGTTACTTAGCAGTCCATCTGTTAGTGCTGTTTGTTCCTAATCCTTTTGACAGTAAACTCTTAATGATGTCCCTGGCAACCAACTGTGAAGTCACAAATAAGGCTGACTTTAGATGTGAATGGAAGTAAAAGTTAGCATCTGGAAAGAAAGATATTATTTTCATGTAAATGAAATGTTCTTCGATAGAAAAGTCAGTTGTTGCAATGACAGTTTTTTCGAACTGTTTTAACTCTTTAGTGGTGTATCCTTTTTTGAGGTTTAACCAGATTTGGCCATAATCTTACAACGTGAACAAGGCTCAGCCAAAATTAACTGGGCTACATCAGTTAACATAAGAAGCATATACAGCCAATACAAATGGATAGCCTAGGGAGTCACATCCTAACTTTTTAATGTCAGAAGCCTAATACTTCTGTCTTTGTGCTTAACAGTTAAACATACGTTATTTTTCAGACTAATCTGCAGTCGCAGAGGGTGCTGCTTCTCCAGGGCACAGACAGTCTGAACCGAGCCAGCCAGAGCATCGAGCGCTCGCACAGAATTGCTGCTGAAACAGATCAGATCGGCACCGATATAATTGAAGAACTCGGGGAGCAGCGGGAGCAACTGGAACGCACCAAGAGCAGAGTAAGCAGGAAACTGGTCATTGCTTTGCTTTGAAACAACCTGATGCTAATTTAATGGGAACTGTATGCCAGTAATTACTCTCAGATACCTCCCTAGACATAGTAATCCAATTGGATGTTTCTACAGACCATATCCAGGCTGCCACATTTCTATGCTGTCCTCATAAAAGGAAAATAATTACTGTAGAAGGATCCAAAGTATGGTGGTCAAATGTCTGCTGCTGCATCTCTAAAAGATTGGATATTAGACCTATAAACTTGCTAGAAAAATAGCATTACTGAAGAAGTTAAAGATTAGAAAATTGCTAAGGAGTTGCCCACCACCAGGTTACTAGTAAACGTTTTGATTTTAGAAGAAGTTAGCAAGTTTTTGTAATGAAATTAAATTTAGTAGAAGAGTAATTACTTAATTACTAGCCTTCCAATATTTGCTGAGAGGGAGAAAATGTTGTCAGACAAGATGCCTGTTCTTCATCCTTGGTTCAAGAACCTCTGCTGCTACTGTGAAAGCTTCAAAAACTAGTTCACTTGTTTTGTTTACACACATATGCAAAACTGAGAATTTGATTTTTGAAGTAAAAACTGATGGGATTTTCTGTGTGTATAAGGGATCCTGAGTGTAAACCTTTTAGGTGAGTGACTTGCAGGGAATGCTGAGTTTGGTAAGTACACTCAACCAAAGCAAAAAACATACCTCTTTTCTTGGGAGTTGCCTCTACTCATTGCAACAGAGCCTGTAGCTTTTTCATTTAAGTAGTTCTGTAATTTCTGTCAGAATTTGATTTGTCCTGCTCCCAAATTTGGGTTGGAAAGCAGGAAAGGAAACTGATCGTAAGATTTGTGGGTATGGTTTTTGTCCTTTATCTAATAAAAGGTATTACAGTCCTTCAGGCATCTCAGTGTCTCTACAGATTGTTCATAGAAGCATAGAATTGTTTAGGTTGGAAGAGGCCTCTAAGATTATTGAGTTCAACCATTAACCCATCATGGCCATGTTCATCACTATGGTATTGTGAGCCTTTTAGGCAATGTATTGCTAATTGGGTGAACCACACATTCCAACTGGAAGCAGACTTGCTCCTTACTAGTTCTTTCATAGTGAGCACTGGAAATTTACTGAGCTCTGAATGGACTCTAGTTTTTTGTCAGCTTTGTCCCACCCATCTCAGTGCCAAGTAACATCCAAGCAGTTCTGCAGTTCAGGGCAGTAAACTAAAGAGGAATTGTGCAGGCAGGTGTCTGTGATGTAAGTGGCCTGGCTTACCCTTCACTTCCCTAGAAGGTTTGGAAGTGAAATAGCAAAATCTTACCTGGAGACCAGTGGCCATACATCCTGAATCCTGCCTGTGAAGCAACACCTTTTTTAGTTGTCTATAACCTCACTTAGTTACATGCTTCTTAATAGCTGACTGGGTATACTAGAGAGTTCATTTCTGAGCATTACAAAGCTGAAATGGATTATCTATTAACAGCTTAGAGCTCATACCCACTGGGTCACCTAGACCTGTCAGCGCCACACGGTTCCTTCTTTGATGGAAATTGGACAGCATTTCAAACAGTTAGATATGCACTGGGGTGAACACGTCAGTATCACTTTCTTCTGATGTTAACAACTAGAATAATGAAATGAAATTTAATGAAAGAAGCTAATACAAATTTCCTGATATTTGTAGATTGAAGCGGCAGAAAGTGGTCCTAAATTGCGTATCTTTGTATGTATCTAAGTAGATACAAAAGTCTTAACTCTTCCTTAGAAAAGAGGCAGTGCTTCCATCTGTGTGTAGAAAACAATGTTGTCTCTCAATTTTGAGAGTCTGTGATCATCCTTGGTCCCATAATTAATTGCAGCATTTCAACAGCAGCTGCTTTCATGTGCATCTTTCCAGAGTTGATGTGTGCTTGTTTAACTGACAAATAACTTCTGTTTCTTTTCAGTTGGTGAATACAAGCGAGAACTTGAGCAAGAGTCGTAAGATTCTACGTTCAATGTCCAGGAGGTGGGTAGTGTGACTGACAGCAGCATGTAGCATTGTTGTCTGCTGGTTTTAGGGGAAGAAGGTAGGAGTGTCAGCTGGAACCGCAGGGAGGTTTTAGGGAATGTATGAACAGAATGTGTGCCCACATGCAGATGCTAGTTTGTGTGTTTTCCTCGCTGGTAATTATTTAATGGAGTACAGGCAGTTGAACACTACTGAATGTGTGCTGCTCAGTCAGGATGATGTGGGGCCCTTAACCATCCAAACTGCAGTGAGGACGGAAGCAAGTTACAGTGAATTGCTGGTAGTGACTTTAGATGGAACTCGTTCAGTTTGGAAAAAGCTGTGCCATAAATCACTGCAGCATGGGGTGAGTTAGATGTCTGATGACACAGACAAATCTGTTTAGCCCACAGCAATGCCCTGGAGTAACTGGTTCTAGGCTGTCCTAAGAGACACTCTGAGCCTGACCATATACTATTTTGATCACTAAAGCTTTGGCTGCTTAAGTGGATTTGCAGTTTAACTATATTGTCAATGAGCCGTAAAAACCCAGTTCATAGATAGTACCTACTGGAAATGCAGTCTCCTAACAATCCCATTGCTAAAGGAAGTTATGAGAATTGTATAATTTTCAATAGTAAAAGTACATTATTATTTTGAGGTTTTAGTTTTCTTTCAACCAGATAGTAAAAGTAAAAGCACCACAATGAGGTGCACAGGACTTCAAGGATTGTCTTTCTTTTCACTTAATTGAATGAGTGGGCACATACAAAGCAACGACCTGTGTTCTGTGGGGTGGGGGAAGAGGAACAGAACTGCTACTGCTGAAATAGAAGATGAAAACAGAATTTCCAGGAAAACATGAGTAGTAAACTACAGAGTTTGTCCCTTTCTGCTTGTTAAGAGCTATTTGAAAAGCACATTGTGGTCTTGCTGAAACCAGGGAAGGTCAGATATTGATCTGGATCTAGAATCTGCTTTCATAAACAAGGTGAAAAAACCCCCACCTATCTTGGATTTTTATTTTTTATCTCTAGAGTAACCACTAACAAGTTGTTGCTGTCAATTATCATCATCCTGGAGCTGGCCATCCTAGGAGGTGTGGTCTACTACAAGTTCTTTCGCAAGACATGAATCTTCATGACCAAGATGAGCTTTTCCGCTTCTGAGGAACAGGATGGGCTGTCTGTTCCCTCTGACTGTCTGAGGATTGAACTGAGTCAGGAGACAGCACATGCAACTGAAATTGTACTGACACTTGAAAGACAGAGAATGGGAGTAAAAGGAAAATGCAGAAACAGACTTGAACTACTGGTAAGATTAAGAAGAAGGTAATAAATATTTTATTGTCTCTTTTTGTATATACTTAACTAAATGAATAAATCTTGGTATGTAATAAAGTAGCCACTGATCAATGGAAAAGCTAGTTTATTTAAAAATTGAGAAGTTAACAGTATTTGCCAAGTGTTGACAATCTGTCCACTCAAGTGCCTCAGCAGAGCTCTGTAACGTCCAATATACCCAACACTTTGGGTTCTTAAATCCTCACTTGCTCTTCACTGTCAGATTCATCTGGAGAACTGGGTGTTGGGAGTTCATCAAAAGCGATGTGTGCTCCTTCCCTTGTCTGCCCAAAGCACGTTGCTATCACGTCGACTGCAAGACTAGCAGTTGCTTTCACTGCCTCTTGAGAAGTTCCAAGCAGTGGATTGACTTCAACCATGTCTACAGCTGAAAGCATTCCTGTGAAAATGAGTTACAGCATTGTTACTCTGACAAAGGGTACAAGGCTTCTTCTGCAGCCTTTTATTCATTGCAGCAAGCCTGGTATTTGGGGTTGTGACTTACTCTACCCCTTAGACAAGTAATATTGGCTCTCAAGTGAGGGATGAGGTTTTTGTTCTCAGATGCAAATTTGTGGTTTGAATTTGGTTCTTTCTTACATCATTCCTACCTCACTCGTTCATGCTTTTAGCATTCAGGAAAAATGTTTGATGTTCCATACACACTTATGAGAGGAATGTTTTTTAATCTTGTTTTCTCCCAGTCTGAAAATGAGGGGATATAAGATAGTCTCACCTCATATTCTTTTGCCATCCTATTCATGATTCTATTTGACTATTGTCTGGTTGGGATTTTTTTTCTCCTTCTTTTACTGCAAATAACATTGTTTAAACACGTAAATAAAAACTCCATGGTATAAGATGAAAAGTCCTCATATATTGAGTCAACTGCAGTATATTTTATGAAAGCTTGATTTGTTAGCCTTGAATCCTAGAATGGAACTTCAAACTGTTTAAGATTGTTTGCACCTGTTTTTTTATTCCAGATGCCCGTTTTTACATCTCACCTCATGTATTTTGGATTAGGGAATAGTATTACACATTTTTGACATAAGTTGTTAACATAGTGTGTGTTTTCTTTTGGTAAGTTGAAGTTGTTGCTGGTTAAGCTGCTTCCAACACCAAGGGTAGTGCCCAACCATACGACTTCTTTTCCCTTACTGAAGGTTGAATTGACTTTGCAGGCACCTTTGCTTTGACTGCAGTTATCTTATTATGTAGTTACACAGGAAGAACGTAACCAGTATGAGCTCTGTGTAGTTTGTCCTGTCCCTGCTTAGTCCCGCACTGCTGGTCAGCTCCTACCTGTGTTGTGTATTTCCTCTGTGATGTACATGCCTTCTCTGTAAGTTAATCCACCTAAAACAGGAGTGCCCGTTGCTGGAGCCAATGAGGGATCAAAAGCATCAATGTCAAAACTCAGGTGAATTGGTCTCTGTCTCCTGAGACAGAATAAAACAAGAAAAGCAATCTTAGAGCCTCAAATGTTTTCTATGTGCATTTCTTACTGTCTAGGTTGATCAGCAAAGTAGCATTAGGCTCCTTGAACCATGTCTCATATACATTTAGAAGGAACTTTTTTTGTTTTTTTAGTATCTTTGAACTCTGAAACATCTCTTAGCTCAGAACTTTCCCCAGTACACATTGGGAAAACAGAAATTTATCTTTCCAGTCTCAGTAAACATCTGCTCACACCTGATTTGGCTGAAGATAAGTACTTTAGTTCTAATCATCTTATCTGATATTTGTCATCTTTTAGCTGGAAAAATGTAGAGAAGTGTATGATCCAATCCAGCCTTTTCTCCTTTTGTAGAGAAAGCCAGGATGAAGGCTGCACTGATGTGCATGGCATCTAGGATGGAGGAAGCACCAAGCTTAACGATTTCACTAACAGCTCATCAAGATGAGCATTTTTCAGGTCAATAGTTAAAGGCTGCCTCCAAACCCTGCCATGTAGCCTAGCTGATGAAGTACTAAAGAAGAATCTCAAATCTAAGATGTTAGCTACATACTATATTGTCTGCCAACTGATGACAGCTTGGACCCTGCTTGTCACTCACATGAGTTATTTAAGTGGTACACTGCATACTTTCAACTTACTGCAGATGCTCAGTAGAGAGAAGCATCTGGATTACCATCATCTTTACTTGGCACAGCTGTAGCTAGGAAGGGTGAGCACACCTTTAGCAAATAACAGCATGCAGCACAGGTTCTAACCTGTGGTGAGAGGTTACCCTTCTAACTCACCCTCTCCCTGCTCCTAGACTGGCATGATTTGCTCCCTGACCTGGTTCCCCAAACTTGAACAAGGGTAGCAAAGGTAGCAGTAGTGAACTGCAGCAAGGGAGTGGTTAAAGTGGACTTTACCAGCTGCACTGACAGCAGCAACCACCATCAGGGCAGCATGTGCGAGTGCAGGCTGAGGAGGAAGCCATCAAATGCTTCCACCTCACATACCAACAGCTCAATTCAAGTTAATGTCAAGGTGCTGCATGTATTTTCAAAAGTATAATGTGTATCCTGCACTCTGAGTTGATTCAAACATCTTATCGAACTGCGGAAAATGCATAATTACTTAAGAAACAGAATCAAATAGTATAATGCAGAGCCACAACTGTAGTGACTAATAAAACCTGTCCTGCAGCTTTTTGCCAAACGCTCAAATGGTTCCAGTGTTAAATGCTAAGACTTTACTATATACTGCACACTGTCACAGTTCTGTATGGCTGCGCCTTACGTCAAGTGACCTTCACTTAACTAACTTTTAGGAAAGTAGACATTCAACAAGAGTAGTTTAAATTAGATAATAGTTTGTTACCTGCCCATCAGTTGTTCAAATG
Organism: Atrichornis clamosus; assembly: GCA_013400975.1. NCBI lineage: Eukaryota > Metazoa > Chordata > Aves > Passeriformes > Menuridae > Atrichornis > Atrichornis clamosus. Next base: position 18,394 of record WBMZ01010524.1, on the reverse strand, counting down.
TTCTTTCCATAACTTTCTGAATTCCAAGGCGATCGATATCCCTCATAGAAAAATACTGGATGTCAAAGTTCTTCAGAATATAGCTGTTAAAATAATTTTTTAAAAAGAATCATTACCGGTTTAAGCTTAAATGTAGCAACCCTTATGAACATGATTTCAAGCTCATGATTTCAGCCTTTACAAAAATCATTTAATCTAAACCAGCTTACTATTCAGCAGGATCCACATCTCTCAAACCAATGTATACAATGTCAGGTGCTGAAAGGCACGGCTTTAGCCAGGAAAAGCCAGGAAGTTGTGGTACCTGCAAGCAAAGGTTTGGTATTAGGTTAGTTTAATGACATACAAGGTGGTATTTAATGTTTCCCTGAAAACTTTGTATTGATTTATAGCATCCTTTCTCTGTCTAAACAGAGAAACTTGAGGATTTGGCTGATGTAATCAGTCCTTACCTTCATTCCTACATTCAACTCAGGTAAAGTGGTATGACTTTACCTGAGTTGAATGTTACTAATAAAGTCTTCTACATTTTCCAGTTTGAAGAGGAGGAGGAATAAAAAGCCCAAATCCACAAGCAATAGGTAATTTGCATCAGTGAGTGTAAGGAGGAGTGATAAGAAAGTAGATACCCAGATGTAGATCACTTACACAGTGGATTTAATGGTAATGCCATATAACTTACCCAGTACATTACACTTAAGTAGAAGAATAAAAACCAAAGCACCTGTGTATTTTTAGGAGAACCATCAAAGCCATGCAAACTTCCAAAAACAGTACTGAAGATAGATAAATTCAAAGAGGGAAGTTTAAAAAAAAAAAAAAAGAAAAAGAAAAAAAAAGCAGGACAAGAAGTTGGGCCTCCACAGTGAGCTAATTCATACTGGCTTTTAATGCAGAATTGAAGCAAGTAGGTCTAGGACAGCAACTGAAAGATCGAGGTCATCATTTTTCAGTGTTGGTAATTAAGTAGTCATGGTATACAATTACAAAATCATTCAGTTAGTAATATCTACTAGTTTTACGAGTGATTTAAATTAACTCAAATTTCTTTTCTTCTCCCAGTTCTGAAAATAGCTACAGCCAACAGAGCTGTCAAGCAGCAAGAAGGTTTTGTTTCCCTCTTATACTTCTCAGTTACTAATTATATTCTAGTTACAATATTGGATGTTTTTAAAGGCTAACTTCCCGTACCTATATTTAATTACATTTGGATTAAATTAGCACAGATTATAAAAGTATTTGCTACTCTAGGGCAATGACCTGAAACTTCTTAATTCATCACTGGAGAAGAGGGATAAATTAATTGGACACCACTAGGAAAAATAATTCAGGTTTCAGAAATGAATATGTGCAAAACCCATTACCACACCATAAACTGAGCACAGTATTGATAATATTGTCAAATACTCTCTAGTATCAATGATTCAGTAGATTTAATACTGCCAGTTACCTCATTGTCTGTAAATAAAATTGAATGTGTTAACTGCCTTTGACAGGCTCTCTTTTTGCTTTGTGCAGCAGACAAGGAGTAGCTGACAGTAAAGCCAAAGGCATTTTTATGTTAAGGTATTAATAGCAGTTTGTGAGTTGGGAAGTTCCAGGAGCCCTGAAGCAGTAAGGAGAGGAGAATACTTTTTTTTGCCCTGCTGTTGACTCAAATGCTGTACTGAGTTAGAGAGTGAGCCATGTTCACTTGTGCACCCATAGTGGTTCACTCCAGAGAGTCAGAGAGGTATTAGCCAGACTATTGTCAAAGGCACATTCTGCTACTGCTAAAGAACTGTTTAAAAATTTATACTATTGTAGAAGCTTTGTGGTATCAGCAGGACTCCTCTTGGTTTTCCCCCCTCTAAACAGGAATACAGTAGGGTAAGAAAGCCCCCCTGAGTGAGTCCACAGGGCTGTTTGTGTATCGGCACATCCAGGTCGAGGGGCTTCTGTCAGCTGCTTCTGCACAAGCATCCTGACTGCTGGAATGGAGGTGGGCTTGTGACAAGATGCCATCACCAGTACCATGCCCGAGTAGCTTGCCACTAAGCATAGCCTAATATTACTCTTTCTCCACTACTGCTGCTGGCAAGAGGCCTGCTCCCCCACTAACCCCAGAAAACTTATAGTATTCTTTTAGCATGTCTAAAAAAACCCCAAAACCGTAAAAAATTACTGCTTTTCTGTGTTGCTCAAGAACTGGAGCCCAGCAGACCAGAGATCGTAACGTATGCACAGGAATCCAATTTTTCCTCCTTCCTTAGCTATCAAAGAACTTGAGTTTCGTTCTGTTCCTAGCAAACCATAAATGGCTCACATTAAATGAGTTCTAATAGTCACAAAATTTTCTCTTGCTCTTCTGATCTCTCCTGAAAAAGTGGGTACAGTTGCCAATACAGTTTGCCAAAAAAAAAATCACTCCCTTTAACTTACAGGTGAGAAACTAGAAATACAGTAACCTTTTATATTAACCTTTTCACCTTCTGGGAGTATTCCAAAAAGCCCCACTAATTTTGCATTACTTTGGGAATTGCAATATGTTTGTAGAGACCACATAAGAAGGACTAGAAAGAAGAAAGTCTGTAAAAGCACCAAATGACTCTATTAACTTGCAGATGGAAATCATTCAAAAGAATTTGCAGGAGAAAAGCAGAACAGCTTTACCAGATGATTGCAGTATTGCCATGCTGAACAGGTACTAACGCAGTGGTGTCTTCAGTAGCCATAAGATTTATACATGCTTGTTCTTGCTTGCAAGAGGCATACTTCCAGCAACACGGCTGGAAGTTTATTTATCAGAGAGAAAAGAGAAATCTAACAGTAATAACTAGCAATGCACAGTGCCAAAATAAAGCAGTCAGGTTTTCTGCAGCTCCAGCATCCATTCTCAACACGCAGTTGTTGATCCTGCTTCCACTCTCCAACCCAAGCTTCAGCAGAAGCAGATTGTTGTATCCAAGTTCCTACTGCAAAGGTCTCAGCTGTTCACTGCACAGGCTGCCCCTGCCATGGCTCCAGTAGGTGCTGCAGGTCCCTGTACAGGGTGACACAGCCCACAGCTAAGGCAGAAAGGGTACAGAGGCCTTAGGTCAATGTACTGTTTAGCATCTTGACAGCAGCAAAAACAGGCCATGCGCATTCCATGTGCCCCAGTAAAAAGCTCTTAATAATTTGACCTCTTTCCAAGACAAAGGCTATCTCTTTAAAAGCTCGCTCTAAGGAGTTACGGCTGTTCTGATTTGTAATATTTGCCAGTGGAGCCAACACCAGAGCAGCCAGTTAGGAGAGATTGTGCAGGAACAGCCCCTGTCAGGCCCCAAGGTTGTCAAAACATGGAAGAGCCAAACTAAGCAGAAGCAGCGTGCAAGGTATGCAGGAACCATCTGTTCCTGGAGGTGAGCTCAGCTCAGCTCTCACAGGCTGGGCTGGGGGGAGGTTCCTGCTCAGTTGGTAGCAGTGCTGCCATTGCCTGGCCTCAGCACCAACCCCGCTCATGATGTAGGAGCAGTGCCACAGTTGGCTGCTACATACAGCTGGTGGGAACCCTGGCTCACTGCAGCCCACAAGAGTGCAAACACAAAGGAAAGCTTTTTCTCATTTCTAAGTGTGTCTGTATCTATACTTACATGTGTGTGTGGCACTTGTATGTATGTGTGCATATGTGCACATGGACACACACAGTAAGAGATTTTTCCTTGTAGTCTGATAGAAAAGGTCTGCATTTGCAGCAGGTAAGAAAGTACCTCACACCAGAAATGGTAAAATGCTCTGAGAATGCTATGTAGGCTAACTGTACGATCAGGATACTCACTTTATCCTGAAGCTCCCTCAAGAGAAATGAGAGAGGTTGTCCATGGAGGCTTCCAGACTGAGTTGTGAGAGGTGTGTTGATATCAGCGTGTGCATCCACCCAGATTACTCCAAGGTGTGGGCACTGCCGTGCATGGCCACTGACGGAACCAAGTGCCAAGCTGGAAGTACAGCAGCAAAGTCTTTAGTCACCATTTCTCCTTCAGAACAATTACAAGGACAATGAGAAGTCTGTGCAACTTCAGTCAGCTATGTCATTATGTTTCCACACATCAGGCATCTATGACAATAAAGGTGGCATCCCATACAAACTGTACGGCATGGAACTACTGTGACTCCAGGAGTCCAAGAAACTCTGCAGTTACTGGTAGTGACAGATAAGACAGAACTCTTTGCTGTCTCTGCTGTCACCCTTCCCACATGCTTAATCTTCACCTGCTCTAGATCCAAATGCCCTAGAAAATCTAACCTGCTATTCACCCATTTTTTATTCTAGTCGTGACACCTTCCCCCACAATTCATTCTTATATGCCCTACCTTCTTCAACCAATTCTCAGACCAAAGGTTAGTGAAAAAGAGGAAGATGATTCACGTTATAAGATCTATAGCAAAATTGTCTGTGCAGGAATTACAAACCCATCCTAAAGCTGACGAGCAAAAGAGACGTGTTACAAAACATTCAGCAATAAAGAAACTGAGCAGTTCCTCTGAAGGAACCTGATGACACAAACTTCCCAAAGAGGAGAACTTCATTTGTATGTCTACAGATCACAGACCAGTTTGGAACTAAGCAGTACTGTCTTAGAAGGTCAGGTTTTTGTAGCTGTCTTCTATGTTCCACCCTAAAAGCCCCTACCCTATGGTACTGCCAGGAAATGACTCCAAGTTGTTCCCCCAGTCCCCCCCTTTTTTTTTTTAATTAAATTCTTACACTCCAAGTGTCAACCTGCAGCATGAAGCAGTTTTTAGGTCAGCTTACCTGTGATCACCTCCTAGAGTCACACATCTGTGTCCGGCAGCTACTGCTCTGCTTACTGCATCAGCCAGCACCTGGCTGGCCAAACCCACCGACCGGGGATATAAAACCAGGTTGTTGTACAGTTCATCATTGGGAACCTGAGTGAAATTCAAATCTCCAAAGTCGTGCACTTGGCATCCTGGGAACATAGCAACAAAAGGAGAAAGTGATTTATTTCAGTTCCCAGAGAAATGTTCAAAATCAGAAAACCAGTTGGGCAAGTATGAAAGGAACAACAGGAAGGAAATGGATCCATTTGACTATTTGCATGTCCTTGCAAACTATCACATCTTTAGGGATTAGAAAGCTTAAGACAACATTATCAGCTTAATCTTAAAACAGCTTTAATTTAGCAATGAGCTATGCCAATCATAAAAAGTAACTTAGAAAAAGTTTGGTGTTTTTAAAAATTATTTCTTCGTTATTTTTAATATGAAAAATTATAGTTTGTATTGCCATTTTCCTTCCCATTTAGACAGATTGTATACAGCCTTAAATGAGCTCAATTGATCAAGATACCTAGGACTACACATTTCACTAACTATACCTGAGTCCTAACAGTTATTTTACATTTTCAAGGCCCACAAAAATCCAGGCAAAAAAGTGCCAAGTTACCAATAATATAATTTTCTTACAGTACTTCCAGGCAATTCGATGGAGGATTCACTACTGCTTTGTTAGGAGAACCTGTCCATTTACTCAACACAAGATATTCTACAAGGCATTTTAATTCTGGGGCTTATTTCCAAATTTCTTTGAGATCCCTTCATTGCCAGTTACAGCTTGATTGGCTCTTGAAGCCAGACGACATTCTGGGTGTAAAACTCAGCCTTTCCTCTGAGACTCTCAGTTTGAGACAGGCCTCCCCACTACAGGCACTGATGAAGGCAGTAAAAGCCCCAAGGTATTTACAGCTACACCAACAGTGGCTTAGTAAGTCAAGACCACCCTGAATACCAGTCATGCCTTTGCTCCTCAGAATCTCTACTCTGCTTGCAGTTCAAAGCATCCAGGCTAAAGCTTGACCATTTGCCTTTAGCCATCCTATGCCTAATGGGGCAATTTGAAAAAATTAAGGCAAGTAAGTCAACATGAAGAAACCGCTTACTTGGGGCTCTGTGTTCCTGCTTAATTTCCACTAAGCCATTAGTCTAATGTCTAGGAAACTGGCTCTCTGAATCTGCTTGGCAGAAATTATGTAAAAGTATAGTTGAGAAATACATGACTTTTTAATAACTTTAACAGGAGTTTTGACTGGTGAAAAGGATGAAGAAAAGTAGTTGAGTCACTTGTGCACATTTGGTGCTGGGAAATAGGCAAGCATACATTTTATAGCAGGGACAGAGGTAGGCAGGTGTTGGGGTATTTGCTAGGAGAGGACAGGTCAGCTGAGCACAGCTACTCAAAGAATTAAATAAATGTAGTCTCAGCAACTCAGAAAACACAGCATCTGCAGTGACTTAAAGCAGTAAGTAGGACCATGATATACCACTCCCTGGTTTTCCAAAGGCAACACAGGCACCCAACACCATTTTTTTCCTCCCTTAGACAATACCTAACTAGCTAACAGGATGAAGGCTTGGGAATTTTGAGCCCATTTTGTTCAGATTTGAATGTGCTATCTGATCTCTGTGTGACCACTACATTTTTTACCCTCTGTTTCATTCTGCTGCCATGCAGAAGTGGAAGAGAGTTGTGAGTTCCAAGATGTTCAGTGAATGTTAAAAGTTTATTTTTTTCATTTCTATCACTCTGCAAGGCTACTTCTCCCACATATGCACAGTGCCACTCATTTAAATATTTCAAGGTTTGATGAAAGTACATGAATATGCCTGGGAGACAAGTTTTGGAAGTAAGATTTCAAGACATATCATTCAATGGGTATCAAGACCTTTAGGAGACACTCTTGCACAAGTGAATAATGCTTTTGCTCTAATACCTCTGACATCTGTGGCAGTTAGATCTAGTTGGGAGGCATGTGCAGTGACTTACACTTTGCAGGACAACACATTACACAGTGTAATGAAAGAAAGGACTACCACTTAGGTTTTGTTCTCTCCTACAGGGCATACAAGCACATCACAGTATTTTTACCTATTAGAGGATGAAAAACAATTTCCTTTAATTTTGTCATGAAGCTCCATCTTCAGATCAGTATAAAACAAAGATCCAACCATGCCATCTTTCCTTGCACTTTATGGAATCAGTTAAAATTCTTCAGGTTATGCTGAAGGCAGGCCACACATGGCAGATTCTAGCAAGTGTGTTTAGAGAAGTACCAAGTGTTCAAGAATTTATTTCTACTTTACTCTGTCCTCCTCCCATTTCCTATTGTAGGGCAAAAAGACTTGGTTCAGCTTCTGGATAAAAAAGGCCATTTGTTTCTTAGGATCACATCAGGTTCATACAGCTTCACCTGTGGCTAAAGACAAACACCTTTGCCCTTTTTGAACACACGGTACTCTTTATTATTCCCTCTAATTCTTTTTCTAGAAAAACCTAATGTCAGTTAAAGACAACAGATGCCTTCAGTTTTTGTTACCATCTTCTGAAGTTCAGATAGGGTTCATGAACCTGGCAGCAGTTTCTTTTCTCAGCTTTGTGCATCCCTTGTCTTTAGGTCCATGATTTTTATGTGCTTGCAGAGGACAGCTCAAGTTTCCCAGGGTGATAAGGAAAGTTTTCAGCTGGCTATCCAAAGGCTATCTGATTAAGATACAGTTAATCTCAGAAGTACACATTCATCCAATACTCAAACATTAATATCTTCTCTTACTACTGTTTCTTTTAATTGTGCCTAGTGTCTTGAAAACTAGGATTAAATTACCTTAGGGCAAAGGGAAAACTTAGTGAATAGATAGTACACAGAAAAAAATTCACATAACATAAATAAGCCTTATATCCAAAAGTGATTAGAAGTGTGTATGCACATGTGTACACGTATTTTTTTTGATTGACCAGATATTAGGGATTAAATCAACAGGCACATTTGTCTTAATGTTACTGAACAAAGAAAAATAGTTTAATACATCAATAAATACTTTAATAATTTGACATAGCTTTAGAGTCTGATATTAGTCTAAAACTTAAAGACCTGAATTGTTTTCCGTTTCATCTCATAAAGTTTATTTCTTAAATCAAAGCTTTGAGTACATAATTTTGCACAACACAGAAATTGCTCAATGAATAGATGTGCTGTAGTGCAGTGCCTTTTAGTGGGTTTTGCTCTTATTTGACAATTAATTAAAGATTTTATAATCTACCTCACCAAGCAATATCCACTTAGTTTCTTTGGTAGCTGGGGGACTCTATTTTAAGATAATATTTATAAACATCTTTTTAAATCAGCACAGAATGTTAACATGAAGAATATGGGGCCTTTTAGAAGACAGTAGATCCAAGTTCTGAAAGGTAGAAAAAGCTGTGGGCAGACAGGAAGGCTGACTTCCTTACATTCAGTAGAAAGCACAACATCCACACCATTTGTCAGTGAAACAGATCAGGTCTAGCCAGGGTTAAAGTCCCTTTAAAATGAAACAGTCTCGTACACTACTTAAGGACTAAGCACCACAGATATTTTGCTAGTAACTAAAGAATATGAAATTAAATGTGATCAAAAGCCTTTTGTTCACATTTTCAAGCTCTAACAAATTACATTCAAATGAAAAATATATTGTTTGATTCATTAGTCAATTATTAATAGTGCAGAAAGTTTATAACAACCAAATCCATACAAGTCAGCTCCATCAGCACTCTGGCTCAAGAGGAAAACCCTTTTTAAAGTGAGGAAAACCAAAAAAGCAGGCCTGAATGATCTATTTCTGTTACAGGAATACAAGGAGATACAAGGGAGATAAAGGTGTCGATCTGAGTATGAAAACACAGTATAGTTACATAACTAGGATGCACATATGCACAACAGTCCTGTCAGTATGAATGATGAGTGTGGAAAGGCAGCATCTACAGCTTAGGAGTGCAATCCTCAGAAGTTCAATGCCCCACCTCTGACTCAGTGTCATCAACAGAGCTGCCTGGGGGCACATTTCAAACTAATAAAATTAATAAATTAGCTTGAAATAGTTTGCACAGTAGATCATTCCCAGGTTAACTTCTTTTGACCAGAACAGGTTAGAGAAAGATCACACAGGCATTTAACCAGCAGACCAGGGGATGGATGGACAGCAGGCATTTATCCAGCCTGCACTACCAGAACCAGAATCTTACTTGTGTCAAGTAAAACAAATCCACATTTTTCCACTTTGGAGCCTTTCCTAGATTTAAAATAAAAATTTAAAAATAGTTAAAAAAAGAAATACAAATTAAGAACATACTTAAGAAAATAAAGTTCTCTGCATGCCTTTTCAAATAAGCTATTAATGTATCACTCAGGCTCAACTCAATGCTTATAACTGGGACATAAGATGCCTTTTAGCAAGGTGCACAACAAGGCTAAAGTTCACTTCCTATCATAAGCAAAACACACACAGTAGGCAGCAAAATTACACTACAGTAATTTTCCTGTACAGATTTAGAGGCAATTTTCTTCTGTAAAAACAGGCAGCTCATATCAGGTGGCATTTAACTGGAAAACATCTGGGCAGCAGCAGGGAAAACCTCCCCTCCATCCTCCTCTACTAGGAAATAGCACCAGCAACAGAAGCAGCAATCTGATAGTAGGAGATTCAGCTTTCCAAACCCAGGCTGTCTGCTGACATTGCCCAATGGCACACTCCCGGAACAAATACAACATCTCTCCAAGTTAGCAAAAGAAAATTGAAACAAAAGCACATGGGACAGGGACAGAAATGATCTCCCAACAATGCTGGTTTACAGTGGATATTTGTGAACTGGACATTAAAAAAAATCCTAAAGTAATGGGAAAAGTAAATCCTCTTCTGGGAGAACTACTTTCAAAAGAATCTGGAAATCCCACAGTTATTAGACTTTATTTCATGCTATGCATTATATAAAGCTGCTCACATGAAAGCATCGCTCCTGAAGACTTTTTTCACAGCTTATAGCCCTATTTACTAAATCACCACAGACACAGAAAGGCTTTCTGGGAAGTGATGACTCTTATGAATAACGTTTATAGGCAAATTTAATATTTTATTTACCATGCTTCTTTTCAGTATGAGCCCATTGGCTTATGGTACAGACTTTGTAATTCTTTCTCAGAGACACTGTCAAAATGTTGCACAACAGCAAACAAATGACTCAATTCATTATGACCAGTGCATTCTGAAGCTTTTTTTTTTTAAGACAGTTTTAACCCTCCAGAATTATCCAGGGCTGTGTGTTACAACTATGCAAACAAAGTGCATATATTTGTTTTACATGAATAGGAGGTTAGGCTAACAAGGTTTCCACTGCAAGAGACTAAGACTTCAGCAGCCTAGTTTAATCATAATCCTCTTGCTTGGAAGTTCATTATACAGTGTCTACTTCTCTTTAAACCAAATAGGTATCTGCTGGAAGAAGTCTTCTACCAGATACAGATATCTGATGGCTCAGTAGTTTTCCGTCAGCTCTAAAATTTCACTTCCTAAAAGGCAAGTTCTTGTCTGAGCAATTCCCACCCTTTCATTCAGAATTTTGAAAGGATTTAAGACAAAGTTTCTGTAGCTGTACATATTTAAAAGGCTTCATCTCATACAACAGCAACAAGCAAACCCAATTCCAACTGCACCCCCCCCAAGTCTGTAGTCTCAAGTTGTCCCTTGCATAAAATGAGCCAAAAAATATTTTTCCAACCTCAAATAGAGCAGCCACTTCATTTCTCTTTGAAAACTGCTTATAACTTTAATCTCTTATGAAATTCAGTGCACTTGACCTTAAGAGGTCTTCAAAAACGTCAGTATCAGGTGTTGGGAAACATTTGCACTGTGGCTTGCATCAGAGAGAAGGGTGTAGCTATTGCGTCTGCCACGCCATCAACAAACCCTGCACAAGTTCTAATTCCCTTCAAATAAGCTTAACCCAGACGCAGTTCCTGATAACAAGAGCACAATGGGGTGCTTACAGCCATAGGGAATCATAATTCCAAAACAGCTTCCTCAACAACAACCACCTTGTGCTTTAGATTATTACAAAAGTAGTTATTACATTCGTTAACCCAGACAGGTAACATTTGAGAGGAAGGGAGAGCATAATATGTTAGAGATTACTGAAGTTCTCTTCCTCCCTCTTATCAGCTGCAAGAAACCAGCATCTGGCCACTTCTTCATATACAAGTAAAAAAATCTGGCTTGAGTTTGTTTGGGTTTTTTTGGTTGGTTGGTTTTTTTTTTTTGTATTTAACTTCAGTGCTTCATTCCCTGCTTTTCAGCAGGTGGGGTTACAACAGAAATTTCCACCTTTCATCCAAAACCAGTCCTCCATACAATATTCATGTAAGCACACACCCACCCATAGGTATCTTGGTCTTGTAAGTCCACAATGAGAGATGGGATTAAAGTTTCAAATGAGAAAGTAATAATAGATAATGTGCACCATAAAGCAGATCAAAACCCAACTCATTACCTAAACTTTCTGTCTGTAATCTCCCTTTGTGCCTCCCCTTACTAACACCACTCCTTCAACACCATTATTCATAGTCAAAAAAATAAACCAGAATGTGATCTAAATTTACTCCAATCCAGAGAGAATTATATAGGTGCAGAAATTCAGCTAAGTCATTTATTAAAACTAGTTTTATAGTTTTATAATATGAAAATACCAAGGATGAAGGGCATCACCATAAATCAAAATACAAAATCCCCAAGGCTCTGTTCATTGGTCCTTGAATCTAGTCTCCTTTTATTTAAAAGGTTAGGAAGAAATAATCAATTCAGGTTTCCTGATCTTCATCAGCATAGCTTAGTTTTTAAAGGTATTTAAACAAAACTGATACACAGAACAATTACACTTACAGCATAAAGTGATGTTTACCCCAAATTAAAAAAGTTTCTTTTAAAACCAATTTCACAGATAGTGTGCAACCGCAAGTATGCACCAGCCAAATGGCAGAGGGAAAAGGAAACATCACATGAATGACTGACACAAAGCCTTTCATTCCAAAGCAAAACTAAGCAGACTGTATACTCCATCAGCATGGGGAAGCGAAGAGACTCAGAACCAACCCCAACTGACTGCAAGGACTACTCTGACTCTCTGTATTTTCACTGTTGGCATTTTTCTAACTTCCAAGGCTAGTTGCAATCATGCAGATACCGAAGGGTACAACATTCCAAAGGATAAACTATAACTGGTGTCAGAGCACACTCCCCCAGCTCTAGAAGCTTAGCCTCCCCTGCTCAAGGCAAGATAGCCAATGAGATCTGTTGGGAAGAACTAACCTCAAAACAGCCTCCGTGGAGGCCTCCTCAAAACAGCTCTCCTCCAGAACCCCAGCAGGGCTCCTTCTGCCTGCCAGGTCATCAGAGCCAGTTCCTGGCTGCCTTCCCTCATGGAGTGGAGCAGCACCTGCCCTTGATGCATTCTGACAACTGGCATAATTTCAGACTCATCACAAGTGCCAGTTACAATCAGGCCCTTTGGCTGTGCTTTGATTTTTGACAAACCACTGGTCTTTGAAGCTAACCAATCATGGCTAATCCACACTTGAGGAGTAAACAAGAATAGCAGAGTCTCTTGGATCTTTATCTATCTGTGTTTAAATAAAAAGAGGTAATTTATTCTAGTTCCAAAAATAAGTTGCAGTACTACATAAGTATATTTTACTGATATTATTAAACAGAAGTGTTTGGGCATGCTTGTGTCTAAGGGAAAGAAAGAGAAGAAGACTGCCATTTACCCATTCTGTTTCAGGGGAAAAAGGTAGGAGGAGAGGGGTGCCTGAGTTAAAAGAAATGCATTCCTCTTTCTGCTTTGTAGGAAAGAAGAATTAGCTGTTAGTCTGACCTCTTTATGCTATACCCAAACTGATTTCTTTTTCCTGAGAATGTTCTTAGCATATGAATACTTAGTGTTGACAATACGAACACCAGATGTGATCAGAAATAAAAAGACATGAACAGTAGCATTTCTTATCTCAACAATGCAGAGATCTAACTAAACATGCTGCTTAAGTGCCAGCAGTTTTTTAAAATTTTGCCTGTCTTCCCTTTCAACATTATCAACACCAGAAATTGTGAGGCTAAAAAAGCCAAGCTTTGATGTTATCTACACAATGAATTTAGACTTTATTGGAATTCTACAGATTAGAGATATTTGACTGGCTCTACTAATGTATTTACAAGTTTTAAATACTGAGTTTTGAAGAGAAACAACTGAGATAAAGGCTAGTACAAAGCTAAACTAGAATCTAATCCAAGAATACTGCATTCCTGACAGATCTTGTTTCTAACATGTAAATCCAATCTTAATTCAATTACAGAGCAAGCAGAATGGTATAGTTTATCAGTCTTCAGAGACACAGGCAACTCTTTAAACACATTTACTGGATGGACTGATAAAATTCTTTTCCCAACAATACAGCTGTAACTCTTGCCAGTCCACATCTGCTGAACCCCAGCACCTATACTAGGTTATGCATAATTGGTGCATAACCAAAAACCTGTTTATCTTCCTTCTAAACTCTTCACCCAAGAAGATTTAGGTGGAAAAATAAGAGATATATGTAGAAGCAGCTGCCTCATGATTTATTGTTAAGACCGAAATTAACCATATGAGCTATCTTGGTGATAGGCAGCAAAGTTGACTTGCTATTTTTGGCAGCAGATGTCAATAGGAGTCCAATGGTTTTAGGCAAAGCAGGAGTGTAACTCCAGTGACATGGGGATTAACAGCTCCACTCCTCTTTTAGAGGAGGTTACTCCTTTCTGAGTCACTACACTGACCTCATGAAACCTTATTACTGAAGAATTTTTTTCCAGTCAAACCAAAGAATGGTGATATGATGGTCATTCTCTCTGACAAGTATAGTTCTACTTTGTGTGTAAGCCACATGTCAAGCCAACAATTCAGATCCAAACTTTGCTAATCAATTCTACAGTAATCCAAATCCAAGCCTGACTAAGCTCAGTAACCCAGCTGTATCCGGTTCTAAATAAAGACCAAAAAAAATTAATTCAGCAATCAACAGTCAACATACAAGAATGAATAACTGGGAAGAAATCTTATACTAAAGTTGTTCCTGTGTTAGCAACAGAGGTGCTCTAAGTCACCTCAAGGGCTACAGTAAGACACATCAGCTATCTGTTATGTATAAAACTCTGAGAAAGGCCTTTCTTGTCCTTCAAGTAAGAGGACTAGGCAAAACTCTGGATTGAAGTTTGATCAGATTCTCTGCCTAATTTGCAGCAAATAGGAGAGGGTCAAGAAATTCTCACTTTAGAAAACTTCATACTTTGCACCTTCTATAGCTTAGGTCAAATGTATGTCACCTATCTTCCCCACTCCTACCCACCAGAAGTCCAAAAGCCTCCACATATTGCACCCATTTCTGTTTACTGTTAGAGCAATACACAGCCCTACATGCTTTGCACCCTTTTATCCTCCACGCCAAGGAGTTATGGGTCTCTGTTTGCGCACAGCACTTTTACTTCTTTGGCAAGATATCCTTTAAGTTGACAATATTTTAGTTTCCCTTAGGAGAAGAAGCAAAGCCAAAAGACTAACATCACCAAGGTGAATAAAAATCCCCACAGGCTGAGTCAGTTATATTCTAAATTATCCCTGCTAGACTTGCACACCCACTGTTTTTGGCTTGGGAGCTGTACTCCTGCTCCAATAACTCTTCCTGAGTACACCTTGAGCTATTACCAACACATAAGTGTTCTCTCTGCTTCTAACAAGGGGATAAAAGTTAAATTGGTGGCTCAGATTTATCTCTAACAGTCTGGTACAGACTAGTGATAGCATCTGCCTCTGAGCTCCCTCCTCGGATTTCAGCCCAAGCATAAACAAGCCATTCATAGCAGTCATTACTTGAGGCAGCCAAGAAGTTACCATAACACGTAGGTATAGTCACAGAATCTTTCAAGGGAGGGACTCCCCTCAAAAATAGAAAGTGGAACTGCAGCTCAGAACACTGCAATAGGACTATGAAAGAAAGAAATTGGGGTAGGGTAAAAGGAACAAATCCCCTCCCAAATACACCAGCCAGTAAAAGCAAAGTGTAAAACAATGCAAAAAGAAGAAACAAAGGTTTAGTGTTCTCATGCTTTCTGATGTGGCTTGAGCACTATCAATAGAAGTCATTAAATTAGGCACAAAAATATATGAGGAGCCATGTGGCTGCTTAATATTCAAAGTAACAAACAAACATAGGACATGCTTCTTACTACCTGAATGCTACCTTTTTGAGGACCTTCCAGAGCAACTTCATTTTATACAGGTCAAATTAAACTTGAATTACAAATGGAAAATGAATAAATCAAACTTTAAAATTTCAGGCAAACAGAAGAGTCTGATCACCAGAAATCTCTTCCACTTGAAACAAGTGAGGGCAATTTTCACAGTTACTGTTAACAGAGTTTTCATTACAGGAACACTGCCATTTTCTCCCATCTGTACTTCTTTAAACTGTGCAGAATCCACCCTCGCTTTTCTACTAGGAAGCATCGTTACACATCTGGCCTCCTGCCTGATTTCAAACTTGTAATGACAAGGAAAATCAAGTTTATGCCAATCTTTCAAATCTGAGTAAGGACAGGAGGATGCAACAAACACTTTCCACACAAATAGACCCTATCGTCACAAATGCTTCAGAACTAGCCAATACAGAGGAAGAAGCCCTGTATCTTAGATATATGCTTTTTCTTTTTAAAGGAGAAGCCTGGTCTGATGCAATACAATTTGCCTGTTCCTGGAAAACGATCAAGCTCCAATGAAAATTCTTAACTCTTCTAATAAAACAGATAAATAGAATATCCAAATTAATAATGCAAATTATACTGTAGCTCCATTCATACTGTGCCCTTCTTCAAAGTATGAGAAGAAAATTCATAGTGTTAGAAAAACAAAGAAAGCAGCTAAAGTTTTGCTGCTAGTTCAGCATACCACAGGACTCCATGTAATGGCACTATTACAACAGTACTACAGTCAAAGCCATCCTGTCAACCCGGGGAAGAAAAATAAGCAGCCCACACATTAAAACAATAATTTGCTAAGTTTCCATGAACAACAGATGTGCACAGTACAAAAGGCTACATGGCAACATCCTCCTCCATTTACCACCCTACCCTCAAGCGGCTTGTCTTTGCACTGTAAACCCCTCCTCTGTGCATGCTGGTGACTGTCACTGTTTCAGGATGGGCCCTCACAGCAAAACCTGTTCTTAGAAGAGCGGCATAGATTTCAGCAGCAATAGACATCAACACCAACTTAAAAAACAAACCAACCCTAACCCAGGGGAAGAACATGCCAGCAGGAAGAAACTGCAACTGCAGAAGGAAGAAATCCCAGAGCCTCAAAAAATTAAGGGAACAGCAAAAAAATATCTCCACATGCATTAATTATTGAGTAAACAATTGAGAAGAAACTAAACCGTGAAAGTTTTTTTTGTTGCTTTTTTGGGAGGGAGTTGTGGGGGTTTTTTTCTTGGTTTAGCTTTCTTCATTTCTATCCCCACAATATTTTGGTACTGGAATCCAGAAAGGGCTTGAATTCTCCTTTCTTTCTACCTTCTACAAGGTCCTATTGAAGTGAGCTTGTGTCATGCAAATGAGAGGACTTTTTCTCCTAGTTTTTAATTTTGCTGAGTTTTGTGGGTTTGGGTTTTTTTTCTTAAGAGAATGCTTTAAAAATAGAAACATTAGCTCTGAACCACTTGAAAGAGAACCCCAAGTCTTCCAGTATAAAATTCTGTTATTGATGCAAAATAATGTTGCCCACATTCTTATTTAAAATAGCATCCTCCTTTCAAACATAATAATTTGTTTCTTTTAAATAAACTTTAACCTCAGTAAATATTCCAGTACAAAGAAGCTCTTTTAGATGCCCTCTTCTACATTTGCTGAGGTTCACTAGAATTCAAATATTGCCAGGGATGGCATGTGTCTGTACTTGGCACAAAACAAGACAGGAAAAGAATACCTACTCATCTGACTGCAAGCTGGAACTTTTCAGCTTGTGAATCAGATATGCAGGATAAGCCTACAGTGCTGCACAGAACAATTACTTCTGTTTTGAAGAGGTCTTACAATTCAGAATAAAATTGCTAGAGGGTTATTAGGCAATTATCTCTGTGTGCATCTAAACTCCACTGACACTAACTACCCAGACAGCAGGTAAGTTCTTTCTGTGGTCCAGCCCTGCAATCCATCCCCATCACACAGTTTCCAGCAACAATTTTTAAAGATTCTCCAGGACAGAGTTCAGCTTTACAAGTTTCTATCCTTGTGTCCTGTTTCTTTTAACTGTGATACAATTTTCTGCAGGTCTCGGCTTGTAGAAATAATAGATGTGAGAAGTTGAATCACAAATAAGTACACGGGTTTGCTTGCACAAGAAGACCAGAAACAGCCCATTCACAGAGTGGTATTTGCAACCATTTTCAAAGCAAAACTTCAGACAAGACCTCATACATAAAGCTGAGGACTTCTCCAGAAAGTTCTGAATTTCAACACCTGGAAGCATATGAATCTTTTAGGAACAAGCTAAGGAGCTGGTAACGAACACGGGAGGGGAAAAAAACCCCTAAAAACAAAACAAAGCCCGTACTGTGTGACAACCCGAGGATCGTAGTTACTTGTCTGGACGAACCGAGTGCGCACAGCGTTTCAAACGGTCTCTCGCTTCTCCGGCTTTCCTGGAATCACCACGGGAACAGAACACGCTCCATGTGCCGGTGAAGCGCCCGCTGTGCCAGCACAGGCGACTCACGCTGCGTCCCGCTGTTCCCAGGCAGCCGGAGCGCATCGCGGCCGGGGAGCAGGGACCACCGGCCGCTCTTTGTTCTGGGGAACCCTACGAGGCCGCGGTGCGGCCCCTCCGGGTGCGGAACGCGACAAGCCTCTCCCTCCCGACACCGCGGCAAGGCTGCGGGCATCGCCAGCCCCGGGGCACCGTGGGTTCCGTGAGTCACTCGAAGCAGGACCCGTCTCCCCCCACCCGCAGCGAGCGGCTGAGTCACGCTTCCCCGAGAGGGGAGGGGAACGATGCGGGCAGCACCGCAGCCCCCGCCACCACCCCCCGCCCCGCCGCGCTGTGCTCACCGAGCCCGGCCAGCCGCTCCACCAGCCCCGCGGCGCGGAGGGTAGCGGGGCCGTGGTCCACTCCCCGCCGTTTCTGCGAGACAAAGAGAGGGGGAACGCGTCAGACAGCGCTGCCCGCAGCCAGACAGGCGCGCCCCGCCGCGGGCACGGGAGCTGGGCGGCTGCGGCAGCCGGCGCTCCCGGCGATGCCCACCTGGCCCCTGGAGAGCGGGGCTCCCACCAGTGCCACGGAGTGCGCCTGCCTGAGCAGCTGCAGCGCCGCGTCGGGCTGAGGGCGGAGGAGGCTGGCGAGGCGGCCGCGCAAGGCCATGGCGGGGCGATGCTGCCGGGCGATGCTGCCGCGCGCTGCCCGCGCCCCGCTCTCTTTAGGGCGCAGCACCGCCCCCCCCGCGCGCCGCGGCCCCGCCCCTCACACCCC
>WBMZ01010521.1:0-66094 GCA_013400975.1 Atrichornis clamosus | reverse complement strand
GCTGACGGCGGCCCCGCCCCGCGGCTCCGCCCCGCTGCCGTAAAGGCGCGGGGGAGTGGGGTGGGGGGGCAGCTTTGCGACAGGGGGCGGCGGCGTTCGGGTGCTGTGACGGAGCGGAGTTTAGGCCTCGCGGTTCCCCGGGGGCGGGTGAGTGGCGGCCGTCGCCTGGTAGGGGCTGCCGGGCGGCGGGGCGGGCCCGGGCCCGGGCGCGCCGCGGCTCGGGGTGACTAAGCGGGGCGGCGGGCGTGCGGGGCGGGGCCTGCAGTCAAAAGGGCGGGGCCGGACGGGGAGGGGCGTGTTCGGTGTGGAAATGGTCGTGGTTTGAAATTTGCAAGGGGCGGGGGCTCGCTCTTGGGAAGTGAGGCTGTGGTGGGGGGAGCTGAGGGGGCGTCCGGGAAAGGGCTGAGGGGGAGCCCCGGAATGTCTGAAGGGCGAGTCAGGGAACGGGCTGAGGGAGCAGCGGGGGGTGAGCGAAGGGTCGCCGGGTGGGTCCGGCGGGCTGAGAGTCTGGGCTCTGCCCTGTGCGGGTGTCGGGCCGGGAAGCCGCGCTGGTGGAGGGACGGGAGGCCTCGGGTGGCCTCAGGTCGGCGGGAGGAAACTCTGGGCGCTCTGGAGGAGCGGCACATCCGTGCTCGCCCTGTCACAGCCGCGTGTCGCTTGTAGCGCGGGTTCCGATGAGTAACCAGCGCTGGCACTGCCGGAGAGCCACCGGGAGAGGAGCAATGAGCGGCCGTGAGGTGGGACCGGGGCCGCTCCTGCCTGTAGCGGCTGAGGCTGCTCGGCAAAATTGCAGCTAAAAAGCATCCGGCGTGCTGAGGTGTCACGGTTAATAGGGCTTGCACAGCTGAGGCTATTTGTAACCTCTGGAAGGAAATTACACTAATTTAGAGGCGTTTACAATATTTCAGCGCTGAGCGGAAGCATATTCTTTATTGAGAGGTGAGCCTGTGAAGTCACTGCAGGTACAAGTAGTTTAAAGTGTATTTTAGTTCTTAAATGCTTTGACCACTTCATTGTAAGGACATCCACAGCCTTCAAATTCATACACAAAATCATGGACTGCAGTTTCATGTTGCTTTATCCGATTAAATTTTTTAATGAAAATAGGGTGAGGTTTTGGATAGTTCATTTTCTCCCAAAAAGGGCCTTAAAGATCATCTCGTTCCGCCCCCTGCCATGGCAGGGACACCTTCCACCAGCCCAGGTTGCTCCAAGCCCTGTCCAGCCTGGCCTTGGATACTTCCAGGGATGGGGCAGCCACAGCTTCTTTGGGCAACCTGTGCCAGGGCCTCCCCACCCTCACAGGGAAGAAGTTCTTCCTAATATGACTGGACTAACATTGTTGATACCATATTTTCCTTTTTTTTTTTTTTTTTACTCACAAATGATATGCAATAACTCAGAGATATTAGTGAAGAGGCATAAGTTTCTTCCCTCATTCTGTTTGCACCTCCACTTTGATTTTGATTTTAAAGCATTATTAATCATGAAAATAACATACAAAAATCCATTTATTTCAGTTTCTTATTTTCTGCATAGTTTTTCTTTCTGTCTTTTGCCTGATCAGTCTATAGATAAGGTTTTTAGACCTGTTTTCTGTTGTTTATGCAGGAGTCTGGTGCTGTGAGGCGTTGCCTTAATTGGTTTTTAGATGCTGTCATGAATAACTCAGATAAATAATACAAGTAAGGGTTGGAATTTGTCGTTGCTTTTCTTTACTCTTCAGCTTTGAGCTTTTTTTGCGCTCTCTTGCTATGTCTGAAACAAATTTAGTCCTTGTCTGATATTTTCTCCCTCTTTGAAGTAAATTTCTTCAAAATAATCCCCCTCACTTTTCATTTCCTTCGATGACTTATGTTTGTGAACTGTTGTCATGTGTGAGTGAGGCATATCCTAGAGAAGCTTTTGTAAAGTGTTCTGCAAATTAGTGGTAGAGCATAAATGTGTTATGGTAGGATCCAGGAAAGCACAGCCAATATCACGTGGTGAAGGTAAAGTCTCACAGTGGATGTCCTAGAAAAGTTCTGAATCTCTTCTGCACTCACCACCTTGCTCAATTTTATGAATTTGTGCATGAGATCCGTTCGTTTACCACATAAGGTGATAAGTTGATCTTGGACACAGAAGTAAATGTGTTGAGATAATTTTACTTTATTGGGTATTCATTTAGGAAGAAATAAAACTCGAATATAGGAACAATAGCTATATAAAATATTCAGAGTGATTTCTGAAGAAATTTTATGAGGTTTCAGGTCATAAATTTCCACCTCAAGTAGAATTTCAAATAGATTCTGCAAATGAAGAGGGAATTTAATGCCTGAAGTATCAGACTTGTTCTTAACATCTAAAATGTGGAATATAGGAAAGGATGGGGGAAGGGTACTTGGTTCTATCAGGTGAGGAACATTCTGTAACATTTTTGAGTTTTCAGGTCAGCCCTTGCTGAATGTGTCTTTAAAAATACCACACCAGAGGGAATTGTAGATCACTCCTGCAGGCAACTTCATGCTCTCAAATTTTAGATTCTTTTCTGAAGGAAATGCTTCCTGATGGTGGAAGAAGTGAGGAGTCTGTGTAGCATATCTTGGTCTGCCTCTTATCCTTTGTGCCTGTGGGAAGCCATTTTGTCAATACATGCTTCAGTTGCAGTTAAAAAATCAGGTTGTAAAAATGAAGGTGTAATTCTCAATCTTTGATATTATTGTAAAAACTTTGAAGATTGTAAGCTAAAACATAAATGCCTCATATATTGACTTCTACAATTCCATTGTTTTCTAATTTTCTTCTAAAAAGAAATAGTAACTTAAAGTATTTGGTCTGATGATAAATGCAAGTGTAATTGATACATAGATTGGAAGATCTTCAGAATTTCTTACTTGTTGGAAGACTGAACTGTTTTCTTTCTTTGGTGAGAAAGGGGAAATGTAACATTTAAATAAAAGCCAACTACAGATGGATGGCTGCAGGAGTCTGCCTGGAATTCCACCTGGTTGATTATCCCAGACTTAGAGATGGGAATCCAAAAAGGATGCAAAAAGAAAATTCCTATAAGCAACTTAAGTCCCACTCCTAACTTCACCATAGATAAAGCTAATTAGTTTGTTTGTTGGTTTTAATTAAAAGGGTTCTGGTTAGAGAGCATGTTAAAACTGCTCTAAAAAGATAAATGTTAGAGATATACATCGCTCTTAATACAGGTGAAAAAGAAACCCTGATGTTCTTATGCATATTTTTTTTTCTGACGAGATGCAATACCTGTCTGGCCATTGACATACTGGTTAGAAAATTGTGAGGGCTTAAGTGTTCACACTTTTTGGAGAGATTTGAACTCTTAATAGCTCTTTTTTTTAAGCTGTAGTCAATGTTCCAGTGCTGTGATTGAAAGATATATTCCATTGACATGGGGATAAAGATTTTTTTTTTTTACCTTTCCTGAATATTTTTAGTGCCTCTTAGTAAGTTTTACACTTCATTTTAAAAGTATTTTTAAATTTTAAACTTCCTAATCCCTGGGCCCTTGACGTCTGCCCACCTTGAGCCTGTGCGCAGTGAAAGTCAAGAGCTGTCCTTTGGCTTCAATTTTTTTGAGAGCTGTTGAAAATTTGATGCCTGTTTTTGGAGGCATCTGGCACAAAAGCATTTAGGCTTTAGTAGTTTTAGCAATATAGAAAAATATTCGATCCAAGTTCTCATATCTTCAGAGGTAGTCCCTAGTAATAGTCGTCTTTGGTTTTGTTAATTCCAGCAAATGAATTTCAGTGTTGGCAATATAATACTGGAACTGTAAACTTCTTCCCAGCGTGGTAATTCTCCATTTTAATGTCTCACTGAAACAGTTTTGTGCAGCTGAATTTGCATTTTCAAACTAAGTTTAATAATGGTAGTATTAACTCTAAAAATGTGTGTTGTTCTTTTATCTTTTCTGGTTGCTTGCTAAGTTCAGTAATTGCAAAATATTTTATTTATAGGTAACTTAGAAGAGAAATGCCCAGTGGTGCTTTGGCTTCTTTCACTGAATAAAAATAACTTGGAAGCTGATTTGCAGTGAATAATCAGTGAAGACATAGAGCATTTTCTGGAATATTTCGTGTTCTCATAATGAAGATCTCTCTCCTGCAGCAGATGTATAAGGATGTCCTGGCAGGCATTGCCCTAGCAAGGGAAAGCCATCATTATTCTTCTTTAATTAATCTGCATGTTGAGCAGTCAGCAGAAGGAGATGAATCCCGTCATCAGAAGCGTCTGCCATCTACTGATGGTGATATTAGGAGCCATCAGGACACTGATATGTCAGATGTAGCCCCTGCAACAGATGATTTATCAAACAGCTTTGCAAACATGAGCTCCTCGTGCTGTCCCCGGGAAGTGATGCTGCTTCAGTTAACCTTGATCAAGATGATGGTGGCAAAAGCAGAGTCCCAGGAAATTGAACTCCATACGAGACAGAAATACTGTGAAATCTTTGTTCTTCTTTTGAAGGAGGCAAAAATTGACTCAAAATTGGTAAGGTTTTGTAAACTTCTGAAAGATTTTTTTATGAAAGGAGGAAAAATAAAAAGGAATGTGTCTTAGATGCTTTTCCTTTCTACATGCCTCCAGATTTGCCTGCTGGGTTGTTACGATCGGCTGTTATCTCACATGGCTTCACAAAGTTTAGCATCTCTTGTGTACTTCCAGCTGAAGGAAGAGGTGAGTGTGGCATCACTTCACAGCTCAAAAGATGACTTAGTGAACATGTGCCTGCAGGTTGTTCCGTTTGACTGTACAGCCAAGTTTTTATAGTGTTTTCCAATAAACTAAGTCAATGTGTTCAGAGGAGCCTGGAGTATGGAAAGCAAGGAGATCTGATGTGTAACAGAAGTGTGGAATATATTTCTATTTTAAAATCTGGAATTTTACTAAACGCTTAAGGTCAAATGTGTGTAGATGACAAGAAATATTCTCTTTAAGGTTGCAGTACAGGTATTTAAAAAAAGCCATGATCTAAACTATCAGTATTTTTATAGTTCCTTGATATGTGTTGGGTGATGCAGTAGATAATAATAAGTAATAATCTCTTGGAAATTAATCAACTGCTCTGCTGTATCTTCTTGTTTGAATATTGCAATTAAAGGTCTTTTCATTTGGTGAATATATGTTGCAGTCTCCATAGCAGCATCTCTGAACACAGATTTATCTCAGAATTATGTTTGTAATGTTTCTTGCCAAGTTGTCTGGGAATTACGAATTCAGATCTGGTCTGTCTAAGGCATTATCTGATTTTGGGTAGGCCACATGACATTAGGAGGTTTGGTTTTCCTATTCTGGAACATACAGATAATTTCTATTGCATGCATATGTTGCTTCATGTTTGTAATGAAAGACCTAAGTACTTTAGTGGCCTAGGACAGAGATTGTCTCTACCTGTTTTGTCTGTGCCTGGATTTGAATCTTCTTAATGTACAATTTAATATCACTGTATTATGATTTAACGTAATTTGCATAGCAATGGAGAGCATACGTGATTGTTTTTTGAATGATTTCTCTTAGGACGCCCTGAACGTCACGTGGCTCAGCTTTAGTTTGAACGCTCTGTTGGGATTCCCTGGGAACAGCCGGGTAGCCGACTGCCTGTGGACCCTGACGACGATTCTCAATTTGGTGCTGAGGGACGCGGTTTTACCCAAAGCAGGTACTGGGCGGCGTTTGGCGACACCGACACGCGGGGGCCGCCAGGGGGAGCAACGTCACCTGGAATTCCTCGGGAACGGTTTGGATCTAGGACACCTATTCCCTTCCTTGTACACGGACTGATGAAGTGCTAGTAAAATGTAGTGGTTTAAACGTACTTGAAATCTGAAAGTTGTCACAGCACCTATTCCCTTCTTATTTGCTGATTTAGCTGAGTGCGTTGCACTGCAAGGCAATAATGTGCTTCTTGTTGCCCTAGGTGTTCTGAAGAAGTTGTTGGCTCCTCTGGATGCAGTGCTTGAAGGATTTTATAATGCCATCCTATTCCATCATTTTCACAGTCACCACTATACTTCACCTTATTCTGAAGCTACAAACAATCTGATCAGTTTTATAGATCTGCTTGAAGCACTTTTGGCTTCCAGAACGGAACTGGAATTACCACTCAGGTGCCAGAGAATATTGTTTTTGAAAGTTTCTTATGTCCTGAACCTCATTAGCTCATCAATTCCCTATGTAATCAAGAAGAAATTAATTTTGCTCCTTAAAAAATGTGTCCTTTACAAGTCTAGAGACGATGGTAAAAGTGGATCACTGTTCTTACAAACCCCATCTTTAGGTGAGGATATGCTTGCACTGAGTAATGCTGTTCTGCAGGTTGTGAATTTGACTTGGCTTAATCAGATCCCACTCTGTGGAAAGTCCAGCTATTTCGGAAGCAGTGAAGCTGCTCCTGGAGATGATTCTCAAGATGCTTCTGACCAAACTGTTCTCAGAGCCTTAAGTCTGGTTGTGCTTAAAGCACTGGAATTCAAGGTTCACAGCTCTACGACAGAAGCAGAAATCAAAGGTATCATTCCATTTAAGTTTTGTTCATTAAGCAGCAAGAGTTTTAAAGATTTCAGATTTTGTAGTCACAACTCATTAAGACTAAATAGATTTCAGCTGAATTAGTGGTGGTGGGAGGGAGGAAAGAAAAAACCCACCCAAGAAAGGGATGTCACTGTCCTGCCTAAGTAGTTGTCTCATTACATTTTGTCAAATCCTCAGCCCTGCAGTATGTTGGGCTTGAAACGGCTACATTTGGGGTTGAACATTTTTTCTATTAAGAACATTAAGCCAGCTTGGGAACACCAGGCTCTTGTCCAGCTGGAAAAAAATAGTGCATTGCACAAACATCTTCTCTATTCAGGAGGGGAACTAAAAGGAACTGCAGGTAACACTCTTTGCTAATGTGGAGGTAGAACTTTAGGTACCATTATGGGGTTTTTTTGTTGAAGGTACAAGGCCTTACTGTCAGACAAGAAATGTAATGAGGCGCAACTGGCTGTGATGTAGAAAGGTAAATAAAAATAAGAAAGTTCCAAAGTAAGGCACAGAGAAATTGTGGGACTTAACATAGAACCATAGAATGGCTTGGGGTGGAAGGGACCTTAAAGATCATCTCATTCCACTCCCTGCTGTGGGCAGGAACATCTTCCACCAGCCCAGGTTGCTCCAAGCCCCATCCAACCTGGCCTTGGACACTTCCAGGGATGGAGCAACCACAGCTTCTCTGGACAAGCTGTGCCAGGGCCTCCCCACCCTCACAGGGAAGAATTCCTTCCCAATATCTCATCTAACTCTGCCCTCTGTCAGTGGAAAGCCACTCTACCTAGTCCTGTTCCTCCAGTCCCTTGTCCAGAGTCCCTCTCCAGCTCTCTTTGAGCCCCTTTAGGTGCTGAAACGGGCTCTAAGGTCTTCCTGGAGCCTTCTCTTCTCCAGGTGAACACCCCCAGCTTCCACAGCCTGGCTCCAGAGCAGAGGTGCTCCAGTCCTTGCAGCATCTCCATGGCCTCCTCTGGACTTGTTCCTGGAGGTCCCTGTCATTCTTATGCAAATGGTTGTGTTCCTCAGCCTGACTGACAGGTCTGGTGCTTTCAATTACTAGGTGTGAGCATGCCTCTCATGCCTGCTGCCCTGAGCTGGTTTGTTGTGCTGAGGAGCTGGCTGGGAGAGCAGGAGAAGGGCAGAGCTGGCTGCTAACCTGGGGCTGTGCCGTGGGGCAGCCATGGGATGGCGGGGAATGCCGTGTTCCCGACGGGAGAGGCTGCATGGCCATGTCACACTGGAAGCCAGTTACCCCCCTTCTCCCATGCTGCCATGAAGCAGTAGGATGAGGCTTTTTGCCTGAGACCCCTGGAATGCCATCTTCCCACTTGGCTTTTTCCCGCTGAGAGCGCATGATGCACGTCTGATGCCAAACCATGTGAATGTGGATGTGCAGATTCTGTGATCAAAGCAGCATGCTGTCCCTGGATTACAGGCTTCATGGAAAAAATGGAAAAGCAGTTCAGAAGCAGCATTTCTAGTCAGATATAAGTGAGAATGGGTGTTCCTGTATTTATTCATTATGTGGCAAAAGTAATTTATATTTTTTTTAAACGAGGATGAAATTTTACAGCACTTTAAATACATTGAGGCATTTTAGTATAAGTTCTAGATGTAAATATTATTTTCCTTTTTATATTTCTATGCTATGTAACAAGCCTAAAATCAATTCTTAATTCATCTCTGCAAAAGAGCTACAACTTCTGTAAGACATTTTCTGAAACGTTTTCCAGATTCTTGGAAGATGTTATATTTGTGATGTCAGTTGCATTCCTTAAGATTTTTAAGTATTTGTAGAGAATATTTTACTTGTGATCCACCTTCTGAAAAATGTATAGAGACTGATATTGTCTAAGAACAAGTGAAAATAAAATATGTAGGCTTATATCCATTTTAGATGTCCCTATGAAAATTATTTCTCAAAGAAAAAAATTCTCCTTTCTTTTCCAGATTCATGACACAAAAATGAGTTCTTTAATTAGATTCAAATACCTCAACTGTCAAGAGGAATTTCAATTTGAAAGGAAGGGTACTTCCTTATTTTAGTGACATTACATGGGGTGTTTAAAACAAGCACCTAAAAGCTTTAATATGCTAACTTCCCTTCTGGGAAGCTGGTTGATCTTATCTTCTTTTTATTAACATGGATTAGAGTGGCTTAACTTTAATTCATTCCAATTCTGAGAGTCCTTTCCAGATTTATAGGGAGGAGTTTCAGTCTGAATAGTAACTATTAGTAACAAAGATAATTTGATGTTCCTGTTATTTGCCAGGAGGAAAAACAAATCTTAAAGTCAAATATTATGGAAAGTCACGTCGTGATGCCATAAGTAAAATTGATTTCAATGTTGCAGGATTTTTTCCTGTTTTCTAAACATTGAATGTGTGCTGTTGTACATCAAAAAGTGCTTTGTAGTACCATGCTATCACATGATATCTCATTAGTATTGAAGATGTAAGATTTTTTACTTAAGGGGAAGAGTATCTTTCTCTAATGAATACAAAGTTATTTTTATGAGTAAGCTACTGCACTAACATGGAAAGAACTAATCTATGAAATCTGATGCTGTGATAAATCAGTTGAGGACTATAGGAAATACAACTGCATTCATGAACTGTTATGCACTGTTAATTTAAAAAATAGAGAGTATGTGTTTTTTGATAACAAAAAAAAGTATATCAAAATTCATGGTTACTTCTTCTTTTTCAGGAGATTTTGAGAGTTCCATGTCCCAGCTGTTGGTGTTCTGGAGGAGTCACATAAAGCCTTCCCCACAGTCTCACCCAGTTGTGCATCACTGTGAATGGCTCTCTTTGATTTTCATAGAGCAAGATGATGACATGTGGGAAGCTGCTAAAGCCTTATTACTCATTTATTTAAAATTTGATAGGTTAGTGTACTTTTTCTTTTTGACAGAATTATGAAGCATTATAATTTAGTGAGGTTACTGTGATATATGTGATGTTCCCATTGGTTGCTTTTGTTTGAAGAAAAATTATTTTTTAATATTTTAAAACGCCTCAAACCTCAGGATGATGTAATAATGTGTGGTGTAAGAGCTGATAATTTGTCTTTTTTGGATTGAAACAGGGGAGTTAGGAAACAGTTTCCTACTAAACAATGTATCATATTCCGTAATTCAGGATAATTGGCCTCAGGTCTGAAATAGTGGTTAGACAGATAAAAAGCAAGACTTTTTTAACAACACTGAGGGTTTGACAAGAATTGAATATTAGAATTAAATTTCAATAATTCAGGTCCTTCTGTCAGAGTTTCTAAGGATTGGGCCTATGGGAATTCCAGCTACTTGATAAAAACAGTTATTGCTAACAACTGAAATGGATGTTCTTCATGGATTTGTCCTGGACATTCACTGCTTCACTGCTGTTTAAATTACCATGCAAGATATTATCCTAATTTATGCAAGTCCCTCAAGCTTCAGATGTGAAGATATTGCAAGAAATATTTTAGACACACACAATTCTTCTTAGGCACTTAACTAAAAGTAGGCTACTCTTCCAGTGTGCCTAACATTCTGAAAGTTAGACTGTGTTCAAGTTTACAAAATTGTTAAAGTAATATTACTTTATATTAAAACACAGTTTATGTGTTGTAAGTAACTTTGTTTACTCCAGAATGTTTCTTAAGGAGTGCTCTTTAAGGCTTGCTCTAAGTGGTTTGGCTTCCTGAACTGTCTGATTTTCCTGGCCCCACTTGCCTTCATTATTTCTCATTTTAATGTAAAAACTTCTTTATTGCTTCTGACTTCCTCACCAAATTAAAAAAGAGCAAGAATACCATCTTCTGGATATTGCTACTTAAAAAAAAACCCTGTAAACTTTCACTGAATTGAGTCTGTTTCATGGCTTTCTTTTCAGGTTACGTCATGATGCTGCTGACAACTTAAGCCAAAAAGAGCAGGAATCCTGGAACTTCCGTATGCATGCAGGTGGATATAATCCACACTGTATATTTTTATTTTTTCTGGAAAAGATTGCGTTTGATTCCACAGTACTTCTAGATTTCTTGATTTCGTCGGAAACTTGCTTTCTGGAGTACTTGGTAAGGTACTTAAAGCTTCTTGGGAAAGAGTGGCATCAGTTTGTAGATGTCTGTAACCATTTCGGTACCAGACACAGCACTGTTCAACCAATTTATTCTGTCAAGCCACCTCGTCAAGAAGAGCAAAGCTGTGTGACTGGAGAGAGTTTGCGAAATGCTGGTTGTGAACCAGAACCACAGACTCTGATGTCTTTGGCTGCTTCTCACAATTGCTCCGTGTTTACAGCGCAGCAAGGTGATAATGAAGCTGCAGAGTGGAAGCAGTGTGAGTCATTGATGGGCACTGATAGCGCGTCTCTGCTCGGGTCTCTTCAAAGCCTCGTTAATTATGGCAGCTCAGAGGACTCGGACGTGGAATCAGATGGAAAACAGTGCTTGGTAAACACAAAGCAAGTGCCTTCAAATAATGAGGGTCAGACGAGGAGAAGGGAAACTGGTTGCAGCTACAGAGATGATGACCGGCATCCACGCACGTCTCCAGTGTCGCCTCTGAAACCAAAGGAATGTCATAGCTCATCCTGTTGGACTTGTATGGCATCTTCGGATAACATCGTTCCCCTGAGAATAATGCTTCACAAATCAACAAAGTGTTTGGAAGAGCTGCAAGAAGCTATTTCTAGGTTGCAGAGAAGAAATCTTTTCCCATATAATCCATCTGCGTTGTTGAAACTGCTGAGCCACATTGAGAAGATGAGTAAATCCATGAATCCACAATGATCCAGTGTTCCAGTGTTTTTTTCTTTTTAACAAGTACACCAGGGAACATTTCCATGAGATTAATGACTTGTAAAGCTCATGCCTTTTGCACCAGTCAGTGTACTTAACCTCAGACAGGGTAAACGTGTGTTTTGTTGACACCTTAAAAATCTGCAATTGCATCCAATGATATGATCCATAACCTGAGGGCCCTGGGCTTATTCATGATACATATGTCAGTGTATAGTATATAAGGATTAATTGTTAGGTATTCAAAATTTTATAATAAATGCCTCATGCAAAAGTATATCAAAAATACATGATACTTAAAGTGTTGTCAATTATACTTAATGTTCTATTTATGAACTCATTGCCAGATTGGTAGTGGTTTATGGACTACAGGGCAAAGTTAATGCAACACTTGACAGCTTAGAGGTTGAGCTAACTAAAATATTGGGGACAGTTTTGTGTTTATCCTGTGTGTTCTGCTTTGGTGCTTTACTCAAAGTGGACCTTCAGATGTGTATATTCCTTTAATTAAAAAAAAAGTGAAACTAATGCATATATTGTCTATGGATAATTTTAGTGGAGCATTATATCTTAAATGAAGCTTAGGTAATGTAGAAGTGAAATTCCAACAGAATTTTTCACACCCATTGTGCATTTCGTATAAATATAGGATGTACACTTAATAAATTTAAATCAGATAATCAGAAATTAGGTGACTCCAGTGCAATGAGATGAGTATTGAAGATGCTAAATTATTATATCTTTTATTAGATGTAATTTGAATAACCTGAAAAGTAAGTGTGTAAGAGTTTGCCTGGGGGGGCGAGTTCAGAGCAGGATCCAATGCAGCGTGTGCAGGAAGGCTCCTGATGTTGGTACATTTAACCTGCAGCTTGTAATGATCTGCCAAGGGTTAGGCAGTGGGAAATGCTGACAACAGGAACTCTGGAAAAATCTCAGACCTCTTCAGAACTGTGAGAGCAGTTTTCCTTTTAGGATCTACACTTGAAGTTAAGTGCCCTGTTCTGATTGAGAACAAGTTCTCTCTTCCTTTTAAGCCGCTATTTAGTGTTAAATTAAAATAGATACTGAGCTAAGACAGTCTCTGGAACAGTTTCTGACCCTCAAATCTCTGTGACCATCTTCTAGATTAGCCTTTATCTCTGTACTGATGAATTCATGCTATTGGGAGGGGAAGAAAACTGAGTGAAGCTTATGGGATACATTAAGTAGTAATTCCAGTGCTCTCCAGTGACACTGGAAGGGTATGAATTCTCAGACAGGAAGGTTTGAACCTCAGTCTTACTCTTTCGGAATGACACTCGTAATCATTTGGCAGTTAGGAAGGAGTGGTCCTCTTCACTGGCATCAAGGAGATTGAATATTCTGTGTGTTCATTTTACCTTGGTTTCTTCCTGAGATAAATAGCTGATGCGCAGAGGGTTGGGTCAGAATGCCAAGGAATGGAAACCTTTCCATTTGTGCCTGCAGTTCCTTTAGTTAAGAGCTAACCTCGGAGTTGTCCAGGGCAGAAACGTGCCTGGTGTCTCTTCACTGTTTGAACTCAATTATGCTGTAGCTGCTGAGTTGCTCTTTTTTGTCAGGTCTAAAATCCCTCTGGGCGTGTTCAAAGATGCAACTCCAGACAACTTGGGAACTTTTCAGTTCAAACAAGGGAAGTGTCTTTGGCGAGGTGGTTGAGCAAGAGTTTCTCAAGTTCACAATTTTAAAAGTAGGTAGGTACTTATATTTCACTGCAATCCTTTCCACTATCCTTGCTCCTTTTCTGATCTAGCCTTTGCTGACTAGTTTGTTTTAACTGAGTAATTCCACTGTTTTCACTGAACATAGTATTGCTCAGCATTTCTTGGTCTACACTTTGCCAGTTGGAAGTATCTCAGTTGCAACAATATCTCTGACACTGAGATGATCAGCTGAGTGGGAAAGTAGAATAGTGAGATGATTTGGGGTAAATCCTAGTCTTCTTATTTGTCAGTGATTATTACAACTATATAAGCTTTGTTAAAGTAAGAGTTTAGACATCTCAGTGTGTAGAATTTAGCAAGAAATGTAGGAGCCATAACTTGATTTTTTAACACAGCAAATCCAATTGCAATCCAATTGTATTTAATTCTTACAGGCTTGAGGCTGATTGTGTGCCCAGTTGGATATTAGTAGTGATCATTCCCACATGTTTCCCTTCTCAGAAAGCCATTGTTTTAATTCTTGGAATGTTTTCATCATAAAAGTGGGTAAATGTGGTTTGTATCTGGCAACTAGATACCTTAATGTGTTGATACTTTACCATTTATGACCTGAGATGGAGTTAAATTGATGGGAGTCAAGTGGTTTTTTTATTGCACACAAAATGAGGGTGAGCCATGAGGGTGGATAGTAGTTCTTGGGCTGTATTGAGAAAGCCAAGCACAAAGAAAGCACCTTGCAAAAAGAATTTGTGTTTTAATCCATTGGTGAGTATATAAAGTGGGGTGGTTGGGTTTTGGTTGGGTTTTTTTAGAGATATAAAATTTTTAGGCAGAGCTGTTACTCCATTTGCTAGAGCAAATTAATTCAGCTGCAGAACCTATAACCAACATTAAGTTATAACTTGGGACTTGGGTCAGTGATTCCTACGAGATTAATCTGCTTTACCTTTGGATATTGGTATTTATCAACTCTTCTGTTATTTCAAAGCAAGACACAGAACAAATCAGGTGGCCTGTGTGGAGCCAGTTTTCTATCTGAGGATACCTGAAATGTTTACAATCCCCATTTATGCAGTTGTTTTGTGGAGTTTACCTTCAACATCAGTAGGATAAGCTAAGCTTTAATGAGGTAAGCAGTTAGCACTAGAAGTTGCTTACAAGATAGGCTTTTTAAAAAGAACATTTTTTAACTTGAATGTTTGTAGAACATGATTGCAGCTACAGCTGAATCCAGGTGCTTCTGTGCTTTTGGTTCTTCAAACTAGATTTTCTCCAGTATTTTTATGACTCCTTTCCACTCTACTTTTAAGACTTGTAGTGCAAGTTTTAATCCTGTAATACATGAAAAAAACCCAACCTTCGGAACTTCTATACTTACAATACCCTTGTAAAGCTGGGAATGAGGAGCCTTGGTTTTCCCTGGTTTATCACTGTAGGATAAGGTTTGTTTGTAGTTCTTCCAAAGCCAGTCTGGGATGGTGACTGAAGTCAGTCTCAGGGGTTTATCACAGTGTCAGTAGGAGTGAAATACTGTGGTCATTACGATGTTACTTCCGTGTATGTTCCCTTAGAGTTGTCTAAATGAGTTTGTAACTTCTTGCTGTATGTTGTTCAACTCTTTTAGGCCACCTGGTTCACTGAAATCTTGGTAGAAGCCAATAGTTATGTGTCAGAATGGATGGCAGGAATCTTTTACTGTCACTGGCTCAACAGCAGGCATGGACCTGAACTTGGTTGAGAAACATCTCAGGGATTTAAGCTTTTCCAAGTAATTATCTTCTTAAATGTTGTGTAAATTAATTTATTGCTGATAACTGTTCGAGATGCTCTTTAACAGATGAGTTGGCTTGGTCCTGGCTTACAGCAAGAATAGAAGGAATACATAATCTACTGTGTTTTAAAAATCTTGCATGGAAGACTACAATATCTGTCCTTATTTCTGGTTCCTGCTTTCCCTGTACTGCAAAACATGAGTTTTGTCAGTCAGCAGCACCCTTTCAGGGGGAAAATCTGAAAAATATGTGAAATGTATGAAAAAGTGGCGCACACAACCTCCAAAATGAGCACTGCTGAATGTTGGCTGCCTTAAAGTTTGTAGGTAAGGTTTGCATGTCCATGTTCTGAAATTGTCAGGAATTGTAGCTGCTAATTGGAGTTGTCTGAGTATCTGCCCCATCTCATCCTGGTTCTGGAGAGTTAAACATGAACATTTTCCGTGGAACTTAGAGAAGTTCCAAATGCCCATAGCATTTGGAGGAATAATAGCTACGTATGAAAACGTGAATAATAATTTGAAGTCTATTTTGCAAAACAGTGTATATTGATTAAGTAAAAAAAACATTTATTGTCAAATAACAAAATCCTATGTTCTTATGTCTTGCTGGCTTTATCTTCAAATGTCACCTTTCAGGGTTTGTCAGCTCTTAGAGTAACTTTGTCACTACAGATCCTTTGTGGCTCTTTCATGTAGGGATTTAACTGAAACAGAAATTAATGCTCTCTGGAAATTTACCTCCAGTTCTTGGCATCCTTGATAATATTTATATTCTTCAAGGAATTTGTGTCTTTCTGCTGGCACCATTACAGCTACTGTGAAAGTTAGGTAAAGATCCATTAAGCAGCAAAAACAATTTTTTTTTTTAAATTATTTTTTCTCCTCAAGGGAGAATCCAGTGCTTAGTCACCTTCAACAGAGCATTGGTCCCTCTAAAGGAGTGTTCACCTCAGCTAAAATTACTGACCAGCATGATGCCAGTGTTTTCTGTAATTGTCAATTAGGAGCTGAGGCAGAGGTGGGAATTGCTGGGTGTGAAGCATCAGAGGAATTGCCTTTCAGTTTCACCAAGCAAATGCTCATATTTTATGTTTTCTGTGGGTGGATAAAGATTGATGCTCCAAGAGACTCCCAGTAACGTAACCAAACAATGTTTGCAGCATTGTCTTACGTGCAAGTGTTACAAATTGTTGAGGTTTATTTTCATACTGTCGTTAAACCAGTGCTTCCAGCTCCAAGGATCAACAAGGCCTTTTTTTTTTTAATCCTATATTATTGCTATGTTGTTGGAAATGGATTAAGAAACTCTGAGTTAATTGGATTAATTGTTAAATCTCTTAGTGTTGCAGCCAGAAGATTGTGTGTATTAGTTGATGCCTTTAAGATAGTGGCAGCACCCGGAAGTGTTATTTGGGTGAATAAGCAGTGCTGTAGGTGGAGTGGAAAAGGTGAATTTTGCCTTTTCAAATGGATTGGAACAAACCTAGTAAAAGTTCCTTATATAGGTAAGCAGTTATATTTGACTTGCTCTGGTGTTTCTGGCTAACAGAAAAGGGGATTTCACAAGTATGGACAAGTTAATACTAAATTGAGGAGAAAGAAAAAAACCCCTTCTCACCAGGAATAATTTAAAGATAAAACAGATTAGGATTTTGCATAAAGAATGTGTCACAACCAAACTGTGAGCAGGTGAACTCTTCAGCAAATCACTTGTGCATCTCTGTGCCCCTGGATATGAGAGGATTCTCGATTCCTGTCCGGGAGGATTATTAGTACAAGGCATGTTCGGTATTTAAATGGAATACAGCCAAGGGTTTGTAACTTGAAAGAGAGCATAATTGTGGTCTTCCTGTCCCTCAGTGGTTGAGTGTGTGAGAGAAATTAGTCAGAAGGCAGTTCTCAGGTCATGTCTTTTCCTGGAGCCTTTTTCCTAAGGCATACCTGAAGCCTGTGGCACCTTGGATCAGCAGTAGAGCGTGTTGGTGTTCCTTCACTGACTTTATCCTTCCACTGTTGCTACTGACATCTTATCTTTACCCAGTTGTCATCCTCCTTCTTGCTATTAAAGCCCAGATTCTGAAAGTAGTGAGTTTTTTATCTCTGACTGAAATTTATGGGAACCAAGTTTTGAAACAGTAATTTCAAAAGATGTAAGTGATTTGAAGATTTCAGCCTGTGTGTTCAAATTGTGACTTTTCCTGCTTTAGGCCTGCAGTGGCATGGATGGGTGATAAATATTTATTACTTTAATGCTTGCTGTATTCAAAATCAGGTTTCTAGTCTTCAATTATGACAGATGGCATTACTAATTAATTAGTAATGAGCCTGTCCTTAGTGAACCTCTCCCTGTAAGGATATGGGTTATGAATCAGGTCATACTAGTGAGAAAGGTCTTGAGGAAAAAGCCTTTTGAGAGCTTTTAAAAAGACTTTTTCCTCCCTTTTATTTAAGGGAAGCCTGGTATATTAGGAGAAGGTGTGAATTCCTGTGAGGAGGAAGATCTTAGCTTTTAAAGTACAGATTGCAAGGCTTTCAGTTATGATATTGATGTGCTTGAACTTGACTTGCAATGATTCAGGCATTTGTTGGTTCTTGAGGAGCAGAAAGTATAGAAATGTCAAGGGTTTTTACTTTAATCTTGAAGGAATGCCTGGAAAGGAGGCAAGGAGGTGGGTTTTGTGGTGGTGAATAGAGAATTCAGAGTCCAAATGATTATTATTAGATCAAACTGATTCCTGCTTTTCCTCCATGCATACACATGACTGACATTTGAGTAATGATCTGCCACTGAGATAATCAGTTAGCAAAAATGGTTAGGTACTAACTGGCAGTATATTTAAAACATTTATTTCTGGCTCCCCAAATTAATTCCAGGATTTTTATTTTTTTTTTTAATAAAGGAAAACAAAAGAAACCCTTTGGAGTTCTTGGGATGGTTTTGGTGAGTTTTTTTTCCTTCTTCCCCCTGCAGGTGCCACCACACACAACAGCTCTGATTCTAGAAATTTAAGATTTAACACAGTCCCAAAGATTTGCCAAGAGCGTTTTCTCTACTGAGAAGGTTAACTAATGCTATAAACTCTCTTATGTAACCGCTTGGAAGCTCAGGTGAAAGCTCACACCCACTGTGTGGATTGACTGTAATTTGTTGTATGTATTCAGCTGGCTGGAAAAGAAAGAGGTACATTTTGTGAAAGAAGTGAATTTTTCTTACTTTGTTTTAATACTTTTTTTAACTGAGAACTTATACATCATTTCCAGTGATATGGAAAATAATTGAGTCAAATACATGCCTCCATTATCTAGTTATATTTAGTTGTATTCAGGTATTTAGTTATATTTATTCTCCAATGAATGAGTAGATGTTACGCTGCAAGTAAGGAGCTTAGACTTTTAAAAGTTTATTTTCTCAGTGACATGTACAGACTAAGATGACTTTTTGTTTAACTTTTTTTTTCGGCATTCAAATTTAAGACACCTGAAGGATAAGCACAATGGAAGTGCAGAGATAATTGTAAGGTCAGTGGGCACTTGGATCAAGGGGGTATGATTAACTTGTTATTTACCACATAATATCTTTAATCTTGTAATAGCGTCCTATGTACCTGGTGCCAGCCTAACAAATGCTCCTCAAAAAGGATGTAAAAACATGTTCCCTTTTTTTCTTTGTACCATCCTCACATTTGCTCCAGTCAAACAAACTTGTTTTTTTGCAATTTACTGTAACAGTGAAGAAATTGTGGATTTAGGCGTAAGGAAGGTGTTGCTGCCGATTAGCTCCTCCTTTCCTGGCCCAGTATTAGCCAAGTGAGGTATGAATCAGATTGCTCTAGGCTTTCCTAATTGGCAGAGTGTTCCTGAACCTTCTGCTTGGTTCGTAGTAGTGGTTCGTTCAGATGTGGGAAAGTTTGGAGATCATTTAAAGCAACAGCCAAGCCATAATCCTTTCTGAAATAACCCCTCATTTTATTTTCCTCTGGTACATCAGGTTATTGAATATGCTCCCAGTTTTATGAAGGACCAAAGACTTGCAATAGCTGCAAGATATAATACCTAAAATAAAAAAAACCTATATGAACAAACCTACACTTTTCTCTTGGAGGGAAATAAATGAACAGGATCCAAACATTGCCTGGGTCACATCTTTCGTGGCAGGCTTATAGATTAAGATGGAAGTTTCAATATGCTCAAAAGGAGTTGTGGAAATGAAGGCCTGCAGAGGGGGAACCTCTCCAGTGTTATTTCCATAGACACCTTCTGTGGTTTAGGAAGTCTTGGAGCCCCAAACTACTGTTGGCTGGGGGCATTATCAGTTACTATTTTGTGTTTCTTCCATTCTTGTGCTCTTCCACAGCCATCTGCTCTTGGCTTCCTTCTAACAGAGCTGGGTGAGAGGGAACTTTGGCTCAACTCTGAGAAGTCTGTTCCCATTTCCTGGGTTGCTGTTTGCTAACTGCAAGCAGGAAGAAAGGGCTAATAAAAGGTTCTCTGCTCCTGGCTTGTCTGTGAGGTTCTCTTCTCCCTTTCCAACAACATTAATGTGTCCACCAGCATGCAAAGTGATGCCAACACTTCTGAAAGCTGTTATTTGTTACTCGAAACTGGGGAGAGCTGCTGAGGAATGACTTTTAGCCTGATTGCTTAGTCACGGAATCCGAAAAGAAATTAAACAATCACACTGGGTTAAGTAAAACTGGCATGTTTATATGGTATCTCTAACCAAATGTACACTCAATGTGTGCTTCCCTCTGCTTTAGAAATTTCAGAAATTCCATTTTATATCTTCTGAGGAACTGGAACACTTGTAAAACATTCAGTTGATTGAGGCTGGAAGTATTGCTGGGACTGGTCAATAGGTGCAGAAACCGTGCTCTAACTTCATTTAAAGCCCCACACTTCATCTAATAATGCATCTAAAACCTGCCAGAGTGAAGTGATGCCTTTGGTGTTCCTTTTTCTGCACCCTCAGCAGGCTGAGC
The DNA here is from genome assembly GCA_013400975.1 of Atrichornis clamosus. Lineage (NCBI taxonomy): Eukaryota > Metazoa > Chordata > Aves > Passeriformes > Menuridae > Atrichornis > Atrichornis clamosus. The sequence goes on along the minus strand of WBMZ01010521.1, from coordinate 46,327 downwards.
ATCCTCCCGTGCGTGTGTGGAGCAATATAAGGTGAGACAAATTCTCATCGTGCAACAGGAAACCCACGTGACTTCAAACATTTCTTCATCTGCTGTGTTGAAACGAGCGGGGAAGGCACTCGGCATTGCTGCTCCCGAGTTTCATGGAGTGATGTGGATGACATCAGGATTGCCTTCAGTCAGAAATCTTGAAGTGCAGCTTTGCTGGGTGGGTCTCAGAAGAATTTGAAAGGGTTCTGGAGATAGGGCGTGTTTACCTCGGTCAGAGCCGTGAGTGTGATGCCTCTTCCCTGCTAATGTGCTTATGGTCTCTGACTGCAACATCATAAAGGTAAGAGTTCCTTCTTATTTTCCTTTTTTTTTTTTTTCCTGTTCTGGTATATTTTGTTGGTTTTTTCCCCTCTCCTTACATCAGACTATGATCTGAATTGTCAGCATCTGCTGGTCTCTAATGTTGTTTAAGGGAAGATTAGAGTAACCTCTATGACAGTCTTCAGATAAAGAATGGAATGGCATTAATGATGTTTTGTATGTTGCCACTAAGTATTCCAACCTACGAGAACTGCTTTTTATAGAAAAAAAAAAAAGGCAATACAGGTTCCAGTAGTAGTTTTGCTTTCTACTTCTTGTACCATTATCCTATTAAGTGCTTGTAAGAGCACTTTTCTAAACTGGAAGGGAAGAAAATTTCTTAACAGGAATAAATGTTAACTAATGATATAGATGTGATTGTATAAAAGAAAAAAGCCTTGAATTTAAGTTGCTTGAAAAAGCTAGTTCTAATTTTGTTCAGTAAAATGCTAAAAAAACCCCCAAGCCCTTCAAGAAAATCAGTTTAACAGAGGTTTTCTTTTTCCATAAGACTTATCTGTTGAAGCTCTGAAGAAGCTCGTGCTATAGGTAGCACACCTAAGTAAGCTGCCAGAAAGGGTTATTTCACAGTAATGCTACAACATTCAGATGGAGGAACCCAAATCATGTTTTTGCAATGTATCTCTATTTTTCACTACCTTCCTAGCTCAGCCCTTCAGCTGGGGTGCCACTGCTGATGGAGAGGCTGTGCTGGTGCACAGTGAGCTGAAAATTTCCCTTGCATTTGTTAGGGCATGAAAAGGATGTCAAAGTGGCTGAAGCAGTGAAAGACCAGTTCCGTTCTGGCTCCTCCTCCAGCTGGCTTTGTGGGTGGGGAGTGTCTGGGCAGGTTAAACTGCAAAGGAGGGGATAACCAGGAGGAGAGCTGGGAACAGTGGAGCACAGCAGGCTCGGTTTAACTGCTGGCTCAGGGTGGTGTGGAGATCATCCACGGCCAAGTGTGAGCCCTCTGTGCACACCGTGGCTGAAGATTCTGTTTCAGGAAGCTGCAAATAGGAGAGTTTTCCAGAGTGCAGGTGCACCAGTCCTGTCCCTTTCCTGCTTTCCAAGGGCTAATTTAAAACCTTGAGTCATCCACTGAAGGTGGAGAAGCCAAGAGCCTCTGCAGCCTCGGGCCCTCCCTGCAGTTCTCGCTGTTCTGCTGCCTCTGTGCTGTGGTACTTCTGTGCCTCTACTGAGGTGCTTGTCCTGACCTCTGTGTGCCACTGGATCCTCCTCTGCCCTTGACTCTTACCTTAAATAAGGGACACAACTCTGGTAAAATCTCCATTATGGAGCTTAGCGTTTTAACTTAAACTTCAGGTTTGGATTTCGAAGAAGTTTAGGTAAGCTGCAAAAAATGATCCTTTTTGCATCTTTCCCCAGTAGTTATAATTTGAAGAAAAGTGTCATAATTTAAAAGGTTTTCCCTTACATTCTGACAAGTGTTACTAAGTTCTCAAAGCAACAAGTGTTGTTCCTTTAGGTTTGCTCAAACTTTTCCTTAATGAAACATCTATTAAGAATGTCTAGTTTGGATAGGGTTCGGGCCCCAACAACTACTTTTTATTTCAAAATTATTGCAGATATTATTTTAAAGCTCTTTATTCCTTTCTGTCCATGTTATGGATTTTTAAAGCTTAAAAGTGGGCATGGTTTGCACTGTAACTATACAGTGAGAGAACTGTATTTCACTTTCCTCAGCAGGCTGCCATCATCTAAACGATTTGAGCTGCTCAAAAATGATTTACCATTAAGTAGAGAGAACATGATGACTTTCACCCGGGAAATGAATAATTTCAAAGAAGTCTCGTTCACTTTTTTTTTGGTTTTTCTTTCCTCCCAGAGAACAGGGGAAAAATAAAAACGCACTTGCCACCTTAATTGAGATTTATTCAAAGTGCTATTTTAGCCTGCTCAGTATAGTACCCAAGTTACAAGGTAATGTGAAAGAACAGTAAAAGAAGTAAAATGCTGTAATTGCCCTGTAACAAGGCACTTAAACTGTTTACAGTTGAGATTTGTAGAAGTGAGGGAGTAAATGTGAAGTTAAAGGTCTCACAGCAATCTTAATTCAGCTGGTTTAATTCAGTATTTCTGTGTTTCATCATAAGAACCTCTGAGACCAACAGCTCCTTTATTTTGTGCTGCCACTGCTGGTGTGTGCAGGCTGGGTGAGGTGTCAGTCCCCCCGTGCCTCAGGTTGTGCAGAATTCAACTGGAATCATGTTTTCCCATCTGGACAAACAAGATGAGAAAAGACAAGATGCAGAGAGGTGGCAGCAGCAACCCAACATCCTTCCTTCAGTTCTTTCCTGCACCAACCACAGTGCAATGTTAGGACCCAATTTTGTTCACCTGTTTCATGGTGGTAGATGCAGTTGGGATTCTTCACACAATGTCAAAAAAAAAAGTCTGTCTGTAGTAGAACACAAATCTACAGCTGAAACTTGTGTGCCAACCCTTGGGAATATTGCTGAGTCTTAAGTAAACCCAAAGCCTCTGATATGGTGGATCTGATCTTTATTTATTCTTTCAAACCACTTTTGTTTCATGTTGATGATGAACAGCTTTGCTATCTGTTTTGATATCTGAGAGGCTTGATTTTTCCCAACAGCAGCAGCTGCACCAGCTTTACCAGTTCTGCCAAATTATGAGGGGAATAGGAGAATTATGTTATTCTTGCGTTTTGCTGATTTCATTCTTTCCCTGTTACACCTCTGGAGCCACACTGAGTAGGCTAAGGAGATGCTTAGGAGAATTAAGGTTTCTTTCACTTGAATGTTTGTGTTGTTGATCCATTGGGTTTTCTAATTTATTGAGTAAATAATGATAGGAAATCCTCCTAATACATCCTGCAAACCTGGATATTGCCTTCTCTTAGTCCTGTCTGTGGAAATGCAGTTTTTACAAACCAGAACTTTTGTGCAGAGAATACAAAGATTTGGCTCTGTTTATTTATTCCTCAGACTGCAGTAGCCAGAAATTCTACTTCAAAGCATCTCCTGAATTTCTTTTGCAAAATGCAGCCACATAGCTTTTGTCAAACCCAGATTTGCCCTTTTTACTCACTTAATAGAATTAAAAATATGAGGGTATTTTTAATTGAATATATCCAGGACCCAAGAAACAGAGCTTTGAAAGAAACTTCACCTTGGTGCTTCCCAACTGTGTGGGCTTTCCTTTAATTATAAAGGATACAATTCCTGAAGTAGTCATTCCTGATTTTCCTGTTTTGCACTAGCCCATTAAAACTAGATTAAGCTATAGAGGAGATCCTTCTGTAGCAGGAAGGTGATTCCATTTCTTTACTGGAAGTATTTAATCCCTGAGATGCAGAGGAATTTGTTTTCTAAAATATCTTAATTTTATTGTTGGACTGACTTTTAGCCCCTTCCAGAGCAATGATTCCAGTTGAGTCCATGCAAATGCTACTGGCAGTGCTGGTGTATGGGTAGGGATCTGGGAAGAGGCAGAGGTTTTTCACCCTAGGCTGGGCAGAATATGAGTCACTCACTGTTGTATTTCTCACTCCTGCTTGCCTGGTGCTGCCACAGGCTATTGGGAGAAGCTCCCAGCTCAGCACTCAGCAACAGGAGTTCAGGCTGGACAGACTTTTAAAAGTTTTTAGTTAGAGCTGGTCCCAAATCAGGCCAATCTGGGCCTTTGCATCCACTGCCTGTTCTTTGGAAGCAGCGTTTGCGTGGGAGAAGAACAATTTGTGAGAGTTCGTGCAAGTGAGAAAACATCTGCTTTTGAAATCCAGAATCTACAGCCTGATCCCAGCACTGGAACTGGTGGCCACTGGCTGCCTCCCTGCTCCTGCCCAGGTCAGTGTTTGTAAGGACTTCCTCACCTTCCAGGTGCTCCAGGAACCTCATGGAGAGAGCTGAAGGGAGACAGGAAAACAGCCCAGCTATTTCACTGCTGCTGTTGTGAAGATGGAAATCTTCAAGATTTCCTGGGGAATGGCCTGATTTGCTGCAGTGAAAACATCCAATTAAAGGGTAATGAAACTTAAGAATAGGCTGCAGACTGATTTGGAATCTCATCATCAGTTTTCTAAGAATTACTTGGACAATGTTCATTAGGGATGGTCTAACCCCAGTGTGCCACCCAAGTCCTGGTACAAATACAGGGATTACAGAAGGAAGAGTTTCAGAGAACCCACCTTTTGAAGAATCTGCTTGGTGTTTGTGAGAAAGGATTTCTCCTGAAATATGTGAACTCTGGAGCAGACCTCAAATCCCAGAATTCCCTTATATTTTAAGATTAAGCATGTACTTATGAGCTTAGTTTAATAGTGCAGTATTAACTAGTTTAAGAGGTAATCGTATGGTGAGACATCCACGTGTGGAAGAAAAACATGAATTAGTGAGATCCCAGGAATCCAATATGAAAATATGCACTACTGGGCTTTTCTAAGGTTTAAATATTTTGGGTGCATGTTCATTTCCCACCCATCTCAGCACAATGCAACTGTGAGTGCTCTCTCCACTGTGCCCTAACAGACTGGCCTATTTTTATTACAGTTCGTGATAGTTTGCAGTGCACAGTCTAGTTAAAAAATATAGATATACTAGGAAGCAGAACTGTGTAACGAGGCTCTCCCCTGGTCTTCTATTGTCTGCCAGCCTTTCTGTCTGACCCAAAATGTCATGTTTCAAAGCCCTGCTTCATTAGGATGGCGCCTGCAAGCTGCTGTTTAGGGTCTGTTAGCAGCCCCTGTATAAATCCCCACTTCCAGGAGTTTATAATTCAGCAGTAAAACATTGCTCTAGGCTGAAACTTGGCATATAAAGTCTCAGAGCGGGAACAATTGTGATTTCTCCTTCCTTTATTTTTGCATTTGCTTATACACACACGATTCATTCAGGAGGTTTTTACTGTCCCCTTCCTGCTTTTAAAAAGATTAAATGGCTGGGTTATTAATAGTCCAATTCTGACTACTGTTCTTGGCCAGTAAATTGATCTGCAGGGCTGTTAACCCAGCTCTGTTTGGGTGCAGGTCACTGTTTCAGACCTGCTCCAAGGCTTCAGCCCAGTGTGGGTTGTTTGGCTGTTAATTCAGGTGGGCTCCAGTGTTCATTAAAGCCGTGTCTGGATCCAGAACGCTGGTGGGAAGCACTCCTGATCCTGCTGCAGGCAGAACTCAAATCATGTATTCCCTGCTCAGATATGGAAAAACATGGAAAGGCCTGAACTACTGCCTGACCTCAGCATGGTTTGATCTTATCACATGATCCTGTACAAAGATATCGCTGTGAGATCTTCCCATGGGATACCTAATGCTAGGAGCACACGTGGCTGGAATCCCCCCAGCTCAACTGTTTCCTCATCAAAGCCAGGTTTCAGTGAAATAAGTGATTGATTTCTTCATGTGCTTCCTGGTTTACAGAAAATGTTAGCATGGAAAAGTATGATTTAAATTTATTATTCTTAGAAATGATAGAAAATAATACACATTTCAGTTGTGTTTTCAGTTGGAAAACACTATAACTTCTATTTTTCTTCAGTGTCAGGATATTTTTATAGGATGTATAACATGTTTGTACTGTAAAGTCCTTACAAATAAATGAGTGAGAACAGCAATTTCTAAATATATTATATAGAATGCAAAGGTTAAAAATTAGACTTTTACAAGAATTAAGTACTTTAGTTGAAGTGATTTTTTTTTTTCCTTCCAGAACTGATTTTAGGCATTTTTCTCTAGATCTAGATCTAGAATTTGGTCACAGTTAAGTCATAGTATTTTCAGCAATTCCCACAGAAAGCTTGCTATGCACTGTATTTTTTTTTCCTACTTGTTCCTGTGCACAGGTGTTTGCAAATTCAGGGTATATTGCCATTAGCATATTAAAAAGCAGTAATTCAACAATGAAATGTCCTCATTACTATGAAATTGAGTCACTCCCTGAACTCTCTCATTTTTTTTCCACTCTTCCTCCCACTTTAATTTATAAAGGCAGCCTAGGAAATATCAGTTCTCATTAGTATTAATATGATAAATAATAGAAGAATATTGAAGAAGATTTGACCAGGTACTAAGCAGTGTAGTGTGAATGACTGAAATGAGACAGCAGGTACCTCCCTGTGCAGATTTCAAAGGCCCTGCGTTGGCTTATATCAGTTCAAAATTTGGCTCTATTATTTATCTTCTGTTGGGTTATAGTCCCACCTGCTTGCTCTGAACCAAGAGGGGTTTAACTTCCTGTATTGTATTTTTTTTCCCCTGAGAAAACGGACTTCACTAGCTCTACACGACAAGGCTCAGTATGTTTTATTTCATGCATTTTCTCTTCAATACATCAGGAATAAATTTAATTTTCTCTTTATTTACTTAGCATGACGTCCATACTAAAGACACTCAACAGCTGGTTCTGGTGGGAGAATATCTGGATGCCAATCAATTGCACATGGGCAGATTTTGTAGACCGTGAAGGACTTGTTTTTCCCAAACCACACCAATTATATGCCACAATCCCATATGCTTTTGTATTGCTGATTATCCGATTCTTCAGTGAAAGGTAAGAAACTGAAATGCAATTTGATGCTGATGTTAATCCTCATGAATGCTAAAAATAAGATATCTGTAGATCAGTGTTGTTATGCTTAATAAAGGAGGATTAGTTGGTGGTTTACTAGGAAGATCTAGTACAGATAATATTGCAGGTGAAAAATTGGGAAATATTTTCATTATTAGGAACATGTGGCTGTGATCCAATCTAGAAGGAAAATATTTCTATTTAGCTTTTCTAGAACAGCACTTGGATACTTCTAATTATCTCCTTTCACTAGAGATACAATTAACTCTAAAGGATTTGGGTTTCCTTTTTCTCCTTTGGTGGAAGGACGGAGATATTTGTCCTCCCGACCAAACCTCTCCTCTCATTTGGTCCTCCACCAGGACATTTATGTGAGGCTGATAGATTCCAGGTGTCTCTCTGTGGCCAAATGAAGCAGACTGGAGGGATCTCAAAGTTTCATGTGAACATTTTATGCAGATCTAGTAAAGCTGATTCCTTTTCTTTCCCCTCACTTTGGCACTGAAAAATGGATTGCTTCTGCAGCTGGAATCTTAGGGGACAGGCAGAGGTTGGCTCCACAGAAGAAAGCTACAAATAAGTTAATATTTGCAGTGTTTTGACTTATTTATTTGTACCTTTTTTTGCTTGACTTTTTTTCTTTTTCCTCTAAAAAATGTGATTACTAGGCTTTTATAATTATTTCAGGACAGAATGAGGAAATTTGGAATGTCGTAAGTTGGACAGACTTTAACCAGAAGCAGATAAGATCACTCATGCTGGAAATCAAAAGTAATTTGGATCATATGTTTATAACCATTCCCAGTGTCTCCCGAGCAAACGCTTGCCCAAGTGTGTCTCACTGCAGTGCTGTTGGAAAGGGCTGGTGTGGATAATCAGCCCACACATCTGGCTGCAGTGAACCTGAGGAGAACTGACCACTGCTATGAGTAATGAGGAATCAACTGCTGATATCAGCAGGAGGGAGGGGGCTTTGAGAAAACCCTGCCCGAGTAAAAGGATGAAACCTTTGGCACGCTCTGCAGCGATTTGGGTTGGAAAACAGGAGAGAAAGAGAAGCCTTCAGTCTCGGGGAATGGCCGTGTGCCACAGGCTGGACCCAGTCTGGGTGGTGGTGGCCCAGTGAGGAATGTGCCAAGTGACTCTGCCACTGGGAAGAAGTAGCCCAGTAACAATCCTTGAGCTCACCCGGACAGAGCATCTGGTCTCGCTTCACTCTCCCTTTACTGTTGCTTAGCTCCAAAATGCCTCTGAAGAACACCAAAGGACACAAAAGTCAGGATGTTTCCTTTCGTTTTGTAGCATTTCATGGCCACAAACGAGTCCTTGGGTCTTCTTTGTTGTGTAACTGCAGATACATTGTGGTTCCCTCTTGGGATTACCTACAGGGAGATCCCTTTCTCTCACAGTGCACTGGCACATCCTAGGGCAGATTAAATTGCATCAGATTTGTTTTCTTCATATCCTGGCATGAGAACAGCCAAGATCTTGTAACTGTGTTGTATTTCTAAAGCTTTTCATGGTATGTCTTTTCAGATATGTTGCTATACCTCTAGCAAAAGCCTTGGGTATAAAGAATGTGAGACGTGTGAAGCCACAGCCTAATCCTGTTTTAGAGAGTTATTTCCGGGAGTGCTCAAGACATCCATCCCAAGTAAGGATTCTCATTCTTAACAGAGTTCTGCTTTTGGAAAAATCCCACTCTTACTGTTTCAATCAGTTCTCAGCAATGACATCATGGGATGAGTTCCAGCTGATTGACAGATGACTTAATTTATTTGGGTTTTTGTTGCTGCTCTGCTGACAAGGGTATATGGCATCCGAAACAGAAAATATGTTTAAGATGTTTAATTTTCTGGCATGCTGTTCTAGGTTAGACTGTTAATAATATTTCCAGTGAAGATCAGTGTTCCATCTTTAACTCATTCTGCCTGGAGAAAACATCAGCTGATGTCTGTTGTTGGAAAGCAATATCATATTTATTGCAAGCAATAATATTGGAACACTAGTATGGAAGCCTTTTGATCTGTTATTGCTGCATACTTAATCCTGGCTTATGTGAGAAAGAAAAACAATCCCTCTATTACCTTGCCGTTTGTTTTTAAAATTGAACAAGAAAAAAAGTGTTTGTCATCTCCAAAAATGAGGCAACTTGATTGCTGATGGGAAACAGGTACTTTGCTGTGAGTGCAGCCTCAGAAAGTTCACTTACCTGACTACAGTTCCCAAATAATTGCAGTGTTCCTACACTGGTTTGGAAAAGAAATATGTGCTTTCAGTAATGAGGGATTTTGATCATTCTTCACAGTGGAACTTTGCATTCTATCCCTAACTCTGCTCTTCTTTTGCCTGGTAACATCAGGAGTAGATGTACTGGTGTTCACACATGAGCTCTTCTCTCCCTGGGCGATTATCCCGGTCTCAGTTTCCTACTTTCCTTCTGTGTGACGACAGTTTGACATTTGGTTTCCAAAAGGAAGCACGGCATTATTTGGCTCATCAGAGCACGGGAAGGATTCAGGCTGCCTCCTTTAGGTGTTCAGCTTGGGGACCAGTGTGGCTGGGAAAGCCTGGCTGGCAACTGAGGGCATCTGGGCTCTGCTGTCTGTGAAACGCAGTCGCTGTTCCTGCGGTGAGTGGAGAGCTCCCAGCCAGCAGGGTGGGCTGAACACAGCGGCTGTTTGCACTCCTGCCCTCCCCGGCAGCTGAGGTGCCTTTGCTCACATTCCAGAGGTTTCCCTGAGGGTAGGAGACCAACTGAACTGGACTCACCTCGGTGGAGGCAGTGCTGCTGCCACCCACTATTTGCATACTGGCCCTGGGAGGACAGGACTTCCCCAGGGATGCGCCAAACACCGTCCTGCTCCTGCGGCAGCCCCCGGGAGGTCATCCCACGCTTTCCACACTCTGGGATGGAGCAGAGGGAGGAAGCCCACAGGCTGCTGTACGTGGGGCACTGAGCACCCTGAAATGCAGGAGTCTCACTCGCTGCCTTGTGCTGAGCACTGCAGAGCTGCTGCACCTGCGGAGCACCGAGGATGCAGAGGCCCCGGAGCGTTGCACCCCAATGGCCACGTGCAATTCTAGGCCGTGCTCTGCCCCCGGTTTAGTTCTGGTGCTGGAGATGGGCAGTCTGGACCTTGCTCAGGAGGATACATTGACCTGCCCTGTTCTATGGAAGTGCATTGGGTTTGAGAACAGAGCTCGGGTCACCTTAATTCCAGGCTGTGCCTGGTCTGTGAGATGCATTTAAATATAAACAAATTATTCTTTATGATTAGGTGAGAGATTAGATGCAATGTCCACATGTGTTGATACTTCCTCCTCCAACCCAGCCTCTTGTCTAGCAGTAAAAGTTGCATCTCTGAATCTCTCAGGAGCCACTAGAAAGACAACAGAACAGTTCGTGGATCTGTTCATTTCATGCCTGCTTTATTTATATAAATAAAAATCCAGGGTTTCTGTGAGTGTTATTCAAAAATACCCCATCATGCCTATCTAATATTGGTAATATTTTTAAATGAAGACTTTACAACAGTGGGAAGCTGCTCTGTGAACTACAAAATAAAGGAAAGTGATGTTGGAGTGCACCTTGCTGCTAACACTTGCATTTTTTGCAGTCAGAGATTCAAGGCCTTGCCAAAAAGTGCAACTGTACCGTCCGTTTGGTGGAGAAGTGGTTCAGGAGACGGAGAAACCTTGAGATCCCAACAGTGCTCCGGAAATTCCAGGAAGCTTTGTAAGAAAAGACAATGCTTTTGGTTATCATGTGCTTTACTGTTTTGGAAAAAAAAATGGTCGAGGTTCCCCGTTTTATCAAGGACTCGTTTCCAGAAAGCTGGGTCTGTCTCATGAGGGCTTTGGTTTCTAAATGCACAAACAAAATGAAAGGATCTAGTAGCATTTCTCCAAATGGTGGTTGAAAGATTAACTCTTTCTCCTGAAAAAAATAACCTTAAAAATATTTTATAGTTTCCTTCCTTGTGGAATAATGGATTTATTTGTAGGCTCCTGCTACAAAGTGCTTGATGAGAACATGCAATGAATAGGGAAATATTTTTCTGTCTGCCAGTAATCACAGGGGAACAAAAGTGCTTACTCTGGTTTGTGTTTGTACCCATGCTGTCATTTTGGGATGCTGCCGTGTGTACCCAAGTCAGTTCAAGAGCAGGAATTGTGGCATCCAAATTAAGGGACAGATGCCAGAGCCTGATCATGGGATGCTGTGTGAAACAGGAGCTCAGGCTCTCTGCTGAGAGTGGGCCAGTGAGCAGCTTTGAGTGATAGTAATGAATATGTAAAAAGTTTCAAAACCTCTTGCATATGATTTTTCTCATATGTGTGAGAACTTCTTTATACCTAAACACATTAAGTGTGATCCAAAATCTCATACAAATTGCAAATCCCCAAATGGACACGGCTTTACTTACGTAGCTCATCCCTTTTGGACACTGACATTAACTGTACCAGTGTAAAGCACTTTCAAATGCTTGGATTTTCATTAGCATAATTACATTGGCAAAAATTCACCTGATTATAATATTTAATCTGTGTTACTGTAGATTAGTTTAAGGAGTGAGGGTTAAAAGTACAGCTACAGAGCTCAAAGTTGAACACTTTATCAAGATTATTTTCAGTGTGAATCAATGTGGTGATGATTTAGTGTTGTCCTCTGTTGGACATAAATCCAATTGATAGACAGAGTTGTGTCTCTTTGAGTTGAGTAAACTCTCCTGACGTGGTTTATGTCTGCTGTTGTTTTGTGGATCAGTTAATTTTGTTTCACAAGTGGCAATAAGATTGCTAAAAGACCTGCCTGCCATGGATGCATGTCTCTAGTAATACACAGCTAAAGACTGAAATTCAAACTTGCTTGGCATCTTGAGTGAGAATGAAGCAAACAGGTTTCTCTTGTACAATTTTGTGAACCTTGCTCTGCTCTTTATCAGTGAATTTAATTGAATATAATTCTCTAGGCAAAAAATGAGGAACAGAGTTATTCCATGCTGGTAGTCAGTGTTATGAGCATTATGAAATTTTTTGAAAGCCTGCAATCTCCAGGATTGTCTTTCTGAATCACAAGGAAAATCTGATGAGCCAGACCTAAACCTTACTTAAGCTATCAGTGCTCCCAGTTAAGCCACACTGGGGTTTGGAAAGCCCTTTGCATGAAACCTTCACTGCCTTGTAAGGCTTACCAGCCTTTAACTTGCCCTGCTAAGTTCTCTGTTGTGACATTCAGTTCAAGAGAAAAGATTCCTGAAGCTAAATCAGAAAATCCTCTTGCATAGCTGTTGTTCAGTGCTCTCTCTGGTGGCCAGGATCAGAGTTTAAAAGGCACTTGAGTAAAATTTGGTGAATTTGGATGAGTTTTACTTTAGGTTTTGTTCACCAAATTCATAAAGAAGCTTGGCTAAATGCAGAATGAGGTAGTGCTCTGGCAGTCCTGCACATGTAATGAGTTCATCTGAAGTGCTGTTTATTGCCAAGTGTGTTCAATACACATTTGCAGGGCTGGGGACTAATACCACAGTCTTGTAGGTGCTCTGTGCTTTGATCTGACTCAGAAAACCCCAGGCACTTGGCAGGATCAGTCCTGCCATAGCCACTGGACCACTCACACCTCCCTTGTGTGGAACAAGAGGCATGAGGGCAGAACCAGCCCCTGTGTCAAGTCTGCCCTGTGCCACAGTTTTGTGTTTTCCAGCATCTCTTGGTTACCTCTCAGCCAGGTATTACTTGTGAGTTCCACTCTCTCATTTGCTCTCCTAATTTTCATCACGTCCCTCTGAGTTTTTCCTGTCCGTGCAGTGGGTGTTGTGCAGTGTTATTTTCAAATCACCTAGAGAAAGATGGTTTAAACTTGAGAAGGCAAACAATTATTTATCACCTGTGTATCAAGTGGCAATTTTATAATTGTTTTCCTGACTCCTTTCACAGGTGTGAGACACACATCATCTTGTCTTGCCTCCAACATTCCATGTCCTCGGTTTTTGTTTGTTGTTTGTTGTTTTTCTCAGTCTCAGTCTTTGAGCATCTCATTCTTTCTCCTTGGATATCAACCCCCAGGTGATGTGAGGCTCAGAAAGGAGGAGCTGCTTTTCCCACACACAGGTTCTCCTCCTCTTCTCTCATTTGGCACTTCATGAATGTTTGCCAAAGACCACAGTCTCATTTGATACATCTCTCATCCCATTAGTACAGTGTTCTTGTGGCGCTCTGTCCTTTTCAGTGGGTTTAGGTTTTCTGGGAGCTGTTTGCTGCTCTCCTCTGGGATTCCTCTTGTTCTAGAACAAGTTCTCACCAGGTCTGGGGCCATGTGCCTGTCCCTGTGGTCACAACCTTTCTTTGCATGTGAAGTCCTGCAGTGTTTTCCTGCTGGTCTTGCAGAGCTACTCAGGGGAAAGGTCAGGCTTGTTCCTGCCAAGGGGAAGAGTGGAAAGGAAGGAGTTTTCCATCACCTGTAGAGGTGGGAGTGGGAATGCTTGGGCTGAGGCTTCAGCCACACCCAGTCCAATACCTCCCACACAGGCTCCAGAGCCATTCCAAGCCAATTGCTGGCTCCAAATCACAGCATCCTGCTCTGACACCTGTAAGCTACAACACACTGAGATGCACAAGAGCTTTTTCCCTTTGCTGACTTAGCAGTCGATGGTGCACACGTGGAAGTTTTATCTGCCTTGCTGAATATCCATTTAATCCACAAAAAGCTTAGATCAGGCTACATTCTGGCACACCTAGTCAAAGATGAGGTTTCTAGTTAATTGAGACCTTGTTGTAAGATGGAAGCTAACCCAGTAGTAAATAATTCATGAGGCTCCCCTGTTGTCAACAACTGGTGTTGAGAGAGATGAAGAGAAATGAACACATTTGGAACAAGTCGCTGTTGGTGCACACAGTGTTCAGTGTCTGATCAGATCGGGACGGATGGGCCACGTGGCTCAGAGACCTCCTGCAGGCAGGAAACTGTGAGGTCTTCTTACTCCAATGTGAATTTTTAGAGGAATTGATACAATGGGAAAGCTTTGTGTTATCAAATGTTAATTTTCAGGGAATTTGTTACATTTCTTGTGATCATTCTCTTGGTCAGTTCATGCCTGGCTGCAAAATTACTGCTGTCACATCAATCAAAATATCTGTACTGTGATAATGTAAAAGAATTTGCTACTTTAGTAATTAGTTAAAGCTTAAATATTTAAATATTAATGACCAGATACAGTTAATATGTGGTAATCCTTACTGTAGAGTGTGAGGCCACATTTATGTGCAGATTGTGATATACAATGATTTGCAGTAATTCTGGCTCAGGACAGTATCTATACAAAATATAATGTTTTGTTCCTATTTTCTCATTTCAATTTTGCAGCTGGCGATTTGCATTTTATCTGACATCCTCCATTGTTGGATTTATATTTCTGTATGATGTAAGTTAACTCTTTGAAAGATTGATACTGTCTTTTTAACAAAATCAGGAATGATTTCTAGATTTTCTTGAATCCCATTGAAAAACTCAGTGGTTTCAGTGGCTCTCTGGGTTCAGATCTTTTGGTGTATGTAATCTAGATGATGGGCTGCAATATGCACTGAGATTTAATTTTTAAATTAACTTTTGACCTTCTATGATAAAAGAATTTCTGAGTAATCAGTATTTTTAAGGCAAGCTTTAAGAAGTCACGCAGATGGTTTTACAACATGCCTTGTTAACACCTACAAATGCATCACATGGCCACGTTTTCCTCGGGGGAGGCCGTAAACCTTTTCCTGGCAGCATTTTTGGGGGTCACAGCTATTTATTGAGGTGTTGCTGCTGAGTCAGAAGTGGGGAATAACAGAGAGTTTGTGTTTGTAACTCCGTGAGCCCTGCCCGGGGTGTCATTAATGCTTCCCCTGAGCAGTGGAACAGATCCCGGTGTGTCCCTGTTCTTCTGGCTCTTCTCCCCAAACACTGTTTACCATCCTGAACCAGTGGTGTGTGTGTGACGGGTAAACACAGCAAATGTAATCACTGTGGCAACATATCTTGAGTAATTGCAGTAATAAAACACACACCCACTGCTGTGGATGATGAAATTATGAACTGGAACGTTTCAGGTGTCCTGAAAAGAAGCCAAAAAGCTGGGAACAATATAATAAATCTGAGATCTAAGTTCCCTTTAGGAATTGGTGGAGAAGAGTTGTCAAGATTACAGCTTCTTAGCCTGTTCCACTTAGAGAGATTTTAAGTAGCGAAGATTTTGAGTTAAGGTGGTCATTGTTGCTGAGCTGAGCGGTGTCTGCATGCTGTGTCTTCCCCAGAAACCCTGGTTTTACGACATCTGGCAGGCGTGGGTTGGTTATCCGTTTCAGGTGAGCTTTTTTGGCACTCGGCCAGTGGCCTCCAGGCATTCCAGGTATTTCCCCATTGGAAGGGGTAATCCACAGAAGCCTTTTCCCTCCCAACGGGCACCACCTAAAGAGGTGCGGCACCAGAGCCTCCTGCCTTTTTTTGGGAAGTCCCACTGACTGCTGCAGGACTTTCCTGGGATCTGCCTATGCTGCAACTCAGCCCTCCAGCCAGACCAGTGTTATTTCCACCCACCCCAGCATACCAGTCACTCACTGGAGATGCCATCAGTGTTCCCAGTTTCACTGTAGAACCCCTGCACTGCTCCAGACCCAGTGGTGCCTCCAGGCACTCTTATTTTAGTATCTCTCTGCCCCATCCCACTGCCTTCCTATTCCTGTCCTAGGCAGGGGCCAGGAATAAAAATAATCCTGCCTCCCAGCTGAGTTTTCCCAGTTCCTGGTACATACCTGCCACCTGGGAAATGTATTGACCCAAGGGAGCAGCCAAACTCAGCATCCTGCCCTAAACAGATCCATAGGATTTTAGTGTAAATTACTGGCATTTCAGTCATGGGATATGTGGATATTTTATATGTTAATTTTTCACCAAAATGGAGCGGGTTTATTTGCAGTTGTTTGTAATTAAATGCAGAAGGACTCTGCATGTAGTTCTCTGACAGAAACATGGAGAAACGCATGTTAAAATTTAGAGGTGGGGGAGGAACTGCAGGAATTGAGAGTTTGGGCTGAGCAAAGGTTAAAATATTTGGCTCCCAGAACATCCTTCTTAATGAAGCCCAGGACAGGAATTTAATTTAGCTTAATTTTTAAAGCAAGACTCCGCAGAGGAGCAGAAGTCAGGAAAGGAAAAAGGAAGTAATTTCACTTGGCATGTACTTTTTGCTATTCCCAGAGTTAACTGTGTTTTTCCTCGTTACAGACCATGCTGCCGTCCCAGTACTGGTACTACATGGGTGAGATCGGGTTTTACTGGTCTCTCTTATTTACCCTTGGGATTGACAACAAAAGGAAGGCAAGTGGTTGTGCTGGTTTGTAGCTCGAACCTCTGTTCCTGCGAGCCGGGAAAGGGTGTTTGCAAGGAAAGGCACCACCTGGATCCTGGATTTGGTGCAGCCACATGAGGGCAGCAGCAGTCTGCGCCTGGCATCCCACACACATCCATGCATTCCCGGCTTCCAGGGTCTGACAAGCCACGGGGACCCTCAAGGGCTGTAACTGATCGGCTTTCCTTTTTCTCTTCTCTCCTTCTCAGGATTTTATGGCTCATGTCGTTCATCACTTGGCAGCCATCGGGTTGATGAGTTGCTCCTGGTGTGGCAATTACCTGCGTCATGGAACTCTGGTGATATTTGTGCACGACACTGCAGATTTCTGGCTCGAGGTAACCCTGCTCTCCAGGGTTTTCTCTTTTGTCCTAAGTTATTTGGTTGTTGGTATTTTGGCTTTTTTTTTTTTTTCAGTTGTTGCCCAAGTTATGTTCAGTGACATTTAAATCTTTTTGACACAAGGTTCATCCGATCCCTTCCTATCCCCACATGGACACCGCTTCAGAGAATTATAATTTGTAAGATAAAAAAAAAAGAGCTTGTAGACAATTTAAGCTGATACTTTGTTACAGATTCCATTATGAAAAACGGGCAGAAGAGAACTGCTTCAGTACAGAGTAGGGACTGGAAATAAAGTTGCCTCCCTGGATTATTCTTGTTTCACTGTTAAAATTAGACCAGGTTGTCCACAGAATCATTGAGGTTGGAAAAGACCACTGAGATCATCAAGTCCGACCTGTATCAGGCATCTACTGGCAGAAGAAAAGTTTTTTCCCCTGGACTGAAGGGGATCTCCCTTCCCTGCATTAAAGATCAGTAGAATTTAAGAAGTGTCCTACTCTGCCCAGAGCACTGTGGTCACAGAGACTTGCTGCTGGGTTTCCTGGAAGACAAACACAGTGTTTCCTTCAACAGAATTATCCTGAGTTGATAATGCCAGGTCTGAGAGCACAGTTTCATCACCTCTTTTGGTGGCAGTGCCAGTGTAAGCAGCCCTTGTAGGCTGTTACCTGTCACTGTCCATTTCTGCTTCAGACTCTATCTGTTGTATCAGAACAAGTAATTGTGGGGTTGTGCATTTGGGATTGGTCCAGATTGAAAAGGTTTTTTTGCTGAGTTGCTTTTAATCCTGAGCTGCTCTGTGGTCCAATTAACTGGGTGGCTTTTACAAACAGTAGAATTGACAACTGGTAGGACAACACTCAAGTGGAAACTGGAGTTGAGCACCAGAATAAGTTAATCCAGCCTTTCCCCTTAAACCAAGAAAGAAAAGAATAAAAGTTAATCAAACTGCTGTTTAAAACTTAGGCTTGGCACCTGAAGCTTTGCTCACACTTGAACACAGCTGTTTTGCTCAACAGTGCCCAGGGTGGTTCCTAACGGAGCACAGAGAGCTGGACGGTTCATTTAGGGGAGAAGCAGGAATTCCAACCTTTATTAGTGGGGTAGAGACCAGCCCTGAGGTCTCCTGCTCTCAAAAAGGAGAAGAGAGAAGCTGAATTAGGCCCAGAGGAGGGTCAGTACCAGGCATGTCCCAGAACACCTCTGTGTAAGGGGTCACTGCCACTCCTGAGCATGCAGGGGTAGCCAGCAGCTTCTCTTGGAATTCAGTTTGGAATCTGGTAGAAGAATGAGGAATTACCTCTGTTCTAAAGAGCACTTTGTGTTTCCATGACACTTTATATTCTGGTTGGAGAGCTGTTCTTTAGACCTTTGGTGCAGAGTCCTTTCCTTTAAGATGAAAGGAGAAATATAAACAAAGCATCTGGTCTGATGCTGGTTCATTAGGTGTCAGTAAAATGATTGCTTTACATGTCAAACTGTGAGGAAATATTCTTCCTGCTTAGGTGGAAGATGAGTCTTTATTTATGAAAATGCAGGATTTATTTCAGAGAATATTTATAATACATTTGGTGGGTTTTATTCACTGCAGGCAGCCAAAATGTTTAATTATGCTCACTGGGAGAAAACCTCCAATATGCTCTTCATCATCTTCTCTATTGTGTTCTTCATCACCAGGATCATCCTTTTCCCCTGCTGGTAAGCAATATTTAATGTACTCACAGGCTTTTACTTCGTTCCCACTTCCCCTGAAAGTTTAGTTTTCGTTCTAATGGAAAAAGGAAAGAAATGGATTGGACTTGAAAATTCTGTTTCTGCTCTTTAATTATGGTTGGCTACTAAAGGCTAGCGAGGATATTTGACAAAAATTGTCATTTTCTTTAAAAATTCTTAAGTAAAAATAGTTTTAAGTGAGCCTCTTGAACCTAAATAAAGGCTTTTATGTATTATTTAACTTGGTTTTGTAAAGAGTGCTATGAGCCCCTGCATTTCCAAGGGGATTGAGCTACTTAACTAAGAGAAATCATTTTCCCTTTCCTTCCATCCCTGCTGCTGTAGCTGCAAAGTCAGAGTACATGACTGTAGTTAACTTTTTGTAGAGCCTTTTTTCTGCTACCCAGTTTTTGGGTAGTGCCTCACCTCACTCACATGAGGAGCACTCAGAAGTTAAGGTGAACCAATTAATTTATGAAGTCAGCACAAATAAATCTTAACTTGCTAAATACTTGCATGCCTTTGGAGTGCTCTGATTTAATCTGGAGTAACCACATGGGTGCTTAACATGTTTATCTTTTTAAAAGTGTTTAATGTGTTTCACATTCACAGCTCTAATTTTCCTTCATGTTCCTCCCTGCACATGGACTAACCCTTAGAGACTCAAGCTGGTTCAATTAATAGTTCTGAACATTGATCAACACAAGGCTTTAATTTCCTGTAGTATTTTCTTTCAGGAACACTGATGTCTTTTACTTTATTGTTGTTTTTTTTAATTAACTGTACAAGTGATCTCCAATCATTTTGCTTCGCTGAGTTTCTTGTGCTTCAGTTCTTGAGCTTGGAAGCAAAACATGATGAGATTAAAGGGCCTCAAAAAACCCCAAATAATATATAAGTAGGGAAGTCTGAAGATGGACAAAACATATGTTAATTAACAAAAAGCCCTGTTGCAAAGCCTGTAGGATTTTCTCTGGAGTGTGGATTTCAGATTAGAGAGAATTTACACTAAAAAAAGGCACAGACAAGCTCTGAGTTGCAGAGTGCCTAGACCACACAGAGATGAAGATTTAAAAAACAGGGATTTTTTTCTAACCTCACTTAGAATACTTTCATGCCAGACTCGAATTTCTCATCTTCTGAAGTCTGTATTTCAATAGAGATGCATAATCTAGTTAAGGCAGGGCTTGTTAATTAATCTGCCATTTTAGCAGAGCTTTTTAATATTAATCAGTTTGGAATGTGAAATTAGAAATAGTGTAAATAGCATAAAGAAGAGACCTTGCACCATAACAGTGATCTTTATTTTTCAGGATTCTCCGTGCCACACTGTATCAGCCTACATTCTACTCCCAAACTCCTGTTATAGCATATTTTTTATTCAATGGGTTGCTATTGACCCTCCAAGGCTTGCATTTATATTGGGGTTACTTAATTTTCAAGATTCTGAAAAGGTTCATTTTCCTAAAGGTAAGAAATTTTGCTTCTTCAGAAAGGCGCGTGAAGTATCAAACACATGCCAATACCTCCAATAGATTTACTTGGAATTTATTACTGTTTCCCTGAACTTTAAAGTCAGCCTTTCTAATAGAGATCTACAAAGTATAGAGATGTTCAAATGTGTTTGTACCTCTCATTGTCACACCTAAGGTCTTGGGTCAGAATATGAAAACTTCAGCTAGAACCTTTAAGTTTTGCCTGTATCTGAACGTTTTGCATTGACAATAATTGAGAAATGAGCTCTCCCAAAAACTGAAGCCCTAAGATGGTCCAGAACTCCTTAGGAATTCCAGTGTTTCAAGTGAAAGCAATCTTTTGTCACTGGACTTTGTAGCAACATACAAAAAAAAAAGAGATACGAGTGATGAGACCTTTGACTACAAATTTTCTGTGGTATTGGAAGTTCTTCAGGTTTGTCTAAATCTGAGGCCAAGTAAATTTGAACACTGGTTTTGGATTAAGAAAACCCTATGAAGCAGATCTGGTATTATATTAAGACACAGTGAAATACTGTCATGTTCAGCTAGAGGAGAGAAACAGGGCAAGTGAGAAACAAGGGAAGGCTGGTGCTGCATAATCTGCTTCTACCTTGTAGAGAAAACTCATGGGAAAAACATCTAAAGAAAACTGCCATTTCTGTCCTGTTTGATTGCCTGAAGTAGTGACATTTTCACAAAGTCTTGTGCCATGAAGTGTGCAGTGGGGTGCAGTGTAGATAAAACATTTAGCAAAAAGCATTAAGAGAAGGACTTTGGAGAATGTCTCTAAGATTTGGCATAAGCATTGACAGGTATATTTTTCTAGTTAAGATGAAATTTGTGTTGTTGAAAAATGGTATTTCTTTTGAGGCTCAAGAAGCAAAAGCTTAATTGAACTGACTCTGTCCTTATATCTGAAGCAGTTAATGCTGTGAAGCATCTTCAGGAAACAGAAATATTCCCTTCTCCTGTATTTAATTGTTGTTTGACTGCTAGCAGAAACCATCCTATAATTATTGGATTTTTGGATTCCATCAAATCTTACGCAAATAGACAGCTGAGTATCATAGGGAGACTCAATGTCTGCCCTAGAAGAAAACTGCAGTTACAAACTCAGCCCTTGTTAGACAGCAAACAGCTGCACATAAGGGACAAATCTGTAGAAGAAATGGTTTGTGTTGCTCTGCCTCTAAAACAAACTTCTGTGTTCCCTTAGACACTGAGAATCTTGTACTTCTTGCGTGTCATTTACCTCTGACTAATTACTAAATTACTTCTGACTTACTGAGTGTTAAAGTGTTTTACTTCTTGCTTTCTTTTGTGATTTTGGCCTTGTCTCTGTGCTGTTCTTGTTCCTGTGCACAACTCCTCTGATGAAATGCAGAGACCTCCCTTTCCCTCACAGCTGAGGAAGAGGAAGGCTTTGGCAGAGCTCTCCATCCACACTGGTTGAGGTTCTGGGAGCACAGTGCAAGAAGGTGTTCAGATGCAGTGGTGAAGAGGACATTGCCAGGCCAGCTATATAAGGCCACTGCCCTGCCTGTTACATGCCTTTGTAAGGGGCAGAAATGTTTTATTTCGCGATAAGAGCTTTGTTGTGTTCGTCACTGCTAAAAAATGGGAAAGCACCAAGCCTGCATCCCTACCACGGATTTCTGATTCCTTATACAGCTCTCTGAGAAGACAGTTTCCAAATAACAAATTTACAGTGGTAGCAGCAGCAGCCCAAGCCCTTTTCAGTCTGGATGACTTCAGCTGGCTTGCATGTGCAGCCTGTTTTCCATAGCAGTGGCAAACTTGGCTGTGAAAGCAGCCAGTGCCTCCAGAGCTGGAAAGGCAACGTCGAAAAGAATGGTGTTGGCAAGGCAGCATTTTTACACCAACATCTTTGTTATAGACATGCTGCACACAAATAGCTGCTGCTATTTTAGGGAAATACCAGTAGACCATCATCCTGGTGTGAGAAGGGGTTTGTTTCCCTGCCCAAGACTGCCTGTTTTCTGAATGAAAACTTAGCATTTTTTGATGTTTTTCTTGAAGCAACAGTTAGCTACTTCAGATGGAAAAATGAAGTCATGGTGTAACTGGGAATAGAGACTTCTGTTGTTGTTTAACTGAAGGAAGCTCTAAGCATAGAAGGGTGTAAGGAATTTTTCAGTGCCCTCTGTGCCTTGAGCCATCCTGGGGTTTTGGGGTCACTGCAGCCTCAGGAGTTGGTGGCTTCTTCCATACTTTACTCTTCCCCCTCAGGAGGAGATGGCTTTTGACTGAGAATGGCTGCTCAGAAGTTCTTAATCTCAGATCCTCCCCACTGCACTAATAAAGAGGACAGTGATCCTCAGTGATCTGGAATAACTGCTCAGCTGACTGATTTGCTTCAGCAAAAACAACTTGGACTAAAAATCTTGCGTTTTTCTCCTCCCAAATACTGCAGCAAGAGATGAATGAAAATGAGGGAAAAGGAAAGAAGGGAGTTGATCTGCCACCCTCTGCATCCTGTTTTCTCAGCCATGGGGGTCTCTGGCACAGGGACTGGTGGCACAGAGCAGCACTGGTGGTCTCCAGGCTGACTGGACCGGTCCTCTGGGAATGCCCTAACAAGGGGCAATTCTGCACCCACAAGCTCGACTCTATACTCAGCTACTTCACATTAACAAGCTTTTTATTTTCCATGGGGGTAGACTTGGGGGTACAAAATTATGTTTTTCAAATCCATCATTCTTACCTCTGGAACAGAGAAACGTTCCCTAAGTGTCCTTTCTCATTTGACGTTTGTGACCCTGTGTACGAGTAAGGCATATAGGGAAAGCCCTTCAAGGTCAGACCTGTAGCCATGTACCAGTTCTGCTTCGAGAGGAAGGAGGACATTCTTCAGGGTAATTTCTTTTCAAGTTAGGTCAGGCAATTGCAATGTTAGCTGCTGGCTGCCATCTTGATGTCCAAGGCCTTCTGTTGCTAGGAAACTCCGTGTGTTTCTGTAATATTGTTCAATTACATGGTTAAATTACCCGCTTGTATCAAGTTTCAAGTACCACTGAAACATGTCTAGTCATCATGTCTGCACATATGAGAATATTTTAGGAAAATTGAAAAAGCATATAGGGAAGTATGTACATATGCACTGATTTAAAACATCTCGCCAGGAAAATCCCATGGAGATTAAACATTTTATTTCCAAGGTCAGAAAAAGGGAGTGAATGACAGCAGCTTATAGCCACATTATTATGGCAAATTAAGATGTAAAATATATGTTAAACCCATTACACACTGAGTTTAAGGTTTTGAGGCTACAGTGCTTTAAATCTTGAAAAATATGTGTAAGTTGTAGGAAATGGGCACGATGTCCACATGTCTTGGATACTTCAGGGCTGATGCAAAGTCCATCAGTGGAGGGTAATGGCAGGTTTCTAACAGACTGTAATGTGTCCAGGAATAGGTTTTCCTTCTCTTGTAATTGTTTTGCCACCATCAGACCACCTTCAAGTAAGGCAATGAGCTGCTTCCTAATGGCTGCTGTTATTTAGGAGTCGTCAGCAGCAGTTTTGTTGGATTCACTGTGGTTCTGTCCTCTTCCTGAAGCAGAAATGACCTTGCACTGCTGTAGATCATGATTTTGGATTTGTCACTCTTTAAAAACCCGTGTATCTCCAGTATTCCTTTGGCATTTTGTACTCAGTAGGCTTTTTAAAGGCTGATTAGGTGTATCCTTGTCCATGGTTTGTTCATTCCTTCTATGGCCCAAATTCCCAAGGAAACAGTGAGAATTAGTGTTCAAAGAATGACTAACAGAGTAGGGGAAATGGAAAATGATAAGAAAATACTCTTTTGGGGCTGAAATTAGAGCTGTGAAATGCTTGTTATGATACTTCTGCTGTTCCCAGCCATCATTTTACTACTGCAGCATTTTTCCTCTTCTTTTTTTATGTTTGATCTGCATGCATCAAACAAACTGAATGAGAATTAACACATTCAGTGAGAAGTCACTCCCTTCAGAAAAATGCCATACTACAGGAGTTAAACAGAGGACAGGGTTTATTTCCTAACCTAAAGGCACATAAGTTTTGTTTTCTTTTACCTAGGTGTTTGGTTAGGCCTGTGCTGCCCCAGTGGCTGTCAGGGTGCTGGTTAAACAGGCCTGGAGGTGCACTTGCCTTCATTCCAAGTGGTTGTTTTAAAAGCAGCAATATATTTTAGAGGATAATGATAATCTAGTGAGTTACAATTTATAACTGTGGAACTGGGAAGTTGTGGAAAAGCTTTTACTGGAGATTTTGTGGTTCCCTTCTAGACTGGGAAGGGCCAGTGCACATTGATGTTCTGCTTTGGAGTTTGAATTGTCTCAGTGGAGGGTTAAGCACAAACACAAGACAGGTTCAACTAGATTAGTAGGGATTGCCTTTTCTCCATTTTAAAGGAAAATGGGTTGTGGAGAAGTTGAATTTGTTGGTTCTAAACATGAATATTTATAGCAGATTTTCTCATGAGGATAGCTTATTAGGGAAACAAAATAGGACAAATGAAAGCTTTCCCTCTTAGACATGAAAACCAGTCAATCTGGGAGCCTTCCCAGTTGGTTAAAATTATTGCCTGTGGGACATGAGCTGTTTAATAGCCTGGAGATGGGAGTTAGCCAGCCAGGTCAGCAGTGTGGAGGCTCGTGCCCTAGTAAAGGGAAATGACTTCCTGTTATGACTTTCTTTCATCTGCGTATTTCCCATTCTGTTCCAGCAATGTAGTTAAGCCCAAAGCCTGGCTACATGTCTCACTTGATACTGCCAAATTCATCGGAGGGAGGAGGGATGGGAGGCAGGCAGAAGGAAGCACAGGAGGCTTGCTGGCTGGTGTTTCCAGTGATAGGCAAAGAGGAGAGAAGCTGGGGAGCCCTGGAGTCCTGCCCTTCCAGGGATTCCGAGTCAAGGCTGACCCCAGCCATGGGTATTGTCAAAGTGTGCAGCCCAGCAGAGCCTGGGAATGAGGAAAACCCACCAGTTCTTCTCCACTGTGCAAGTGCTGTGTGCCAATCCAAGAGCACTCTCCGGTCTCTGGGGCCTCAACCACTTTTCCTGGCACTGGGCAGATTTCTATTTAAATCTTTACATCTACTCCAAATTCTGAAAGGGGTCAGCAGCTGAGCAATGACTTCCAGGGAGGTGTGGTATATATGCTTAGTGTCTTGTATGTTATACCATACATTTAATATACTTCTCAGGTTTCAAACAGCAATAATGTTCTTTGCTGGATTTTTGATTTTAAAAAAATTATTCTTAATCAACTGTTTAGAAAACCCATAATTCCCTAACACTTTTAACTTGAGTCTTATATAAAAATCAGGTAAGGCTTAGAAAACTCGAGTTAAAGTTTGTTATGACTATTGTGGAGGAATGAACTAATGAGAATCCAAAGAAAATAACTGGTGAGCATTTGATTGGAATAGATGGGTGGTGAAGGTATGCTGGGGTGGGAGCACTGGGGCAAAGTACCCTTGCACAGCCCTGTTGTGCACACACAGGACCGTGCAAGAGCAGCCTCAGTCCTCTGGCCAGAGTCCAGCAAACTGGGGGTGTGGATGCTCCCTTTGCCTCTCTGACATTGGCCGTGCCATAAACAGCTTTGATGCTGCAATAAAAGTCTGCTCTTTCCAAAGTTGACTTCAGGAGGAGCTGCAGATGACCACTGCCTCTGAGAATAGCAAACCAAGCTTCCTGCTCTGGCCACTCCCGTGGTGTTGATCCAGGGCCAGGCTCTCAGCTGGTAGGAATGAGCCCGGCTCAATGGGATTGTGTCAGTTTTCACCAGCAATGGATCTGGCCAAACAAGCACCCCCGGCCCTCTCTGCGTGTTCCCTGGCACAAGGCAACTCCACTTCTAGTAAATCCCTGATCTAAATGACTCTTTTGATGTGAAAGTTCCTAATTCAGAGGAAAGACAAATGTTGGTAAAGTTTTTGCTCTAAAATTAATTGCTTTACCTTGCTGTTCACAGAAGGGCATTTGCTGACATTTCCTGGCTTCTCATTTTAACTGCTCATATCTTTTAATTTTCTAGCAGGATCTTTATGAAATGTTCCATTTCTTCCTAGTTTTATATATACACCTATATAAAAATTATATGTATGTAATAGTGTGCATATGTATTTATTTTTTCAATTGCCAAAAACCAATTCACAGAGCAAACCCTAAGCCTTTACAGAACTTTTGATGTCTTCATTTACTATTTTTAATATATTCTGCAGAGGTTTGAATTGTGAATTTGTTATGAGGTGAATAATTCTTATACTTTCAGAGGGAGTCACTGAACTGCAATCTGCTGAATTGATTAAAAAAGATTGAAATAAAGCTAGTTAATGATAGGTTAATATCAATTCAGAAAGAAAGTTGTTCTGTCTTGTATTTAAAGAAATCAGGTTTCCTTAGGAGGACCTAGGAGTGCTCCATAATGATCATTACATGGCAATGAGGGAGGAAATCCTTAAAAGGAGCAGTTTGTCCTCTGTAACACAATTTTTGTGACTTTTGAGCAGGCACAGCACACTGCAGGTTCACCTCAGCAGGAAGCACAGAAGGCAGCCCGAGCAGGCAGGGATGGGTGTGAAGCAGGTCCAGGGTGGTATTTGTCTTATGTAATTTAAGCTGTGCCTACCCCAAATTCCAGGCTCCCTCTGTAATCAGTGGAGGAAGAGTGGTGTCCCCATCCCCGTGTTATTTGGCTCAGTAATTAAACTTCATGCAACTTTGCTCATTAAGTGCTACTTGAAGTATTTTACATCCAGCCTCGACATCAAGGTGTTTACAAAGATTGTATTGAAATTATTTTAGGGATTGTGATATGAATATAAGAATATGAATATATTGCTTGTTAGGTATGTGACTGAAAATTAGATTGATCAAATGTTTGAGTATGGAGATAACATTTAGATGCATCCCAACAGGAATGGAAAGGCTCCTGAGGATGTAAATAGAGAAATGTCCCTGTTGGACAGAAGTGCCTGTCACATACCTGTGCTTTGTGGTATCAGGTTAGTCAACAGTGCTGTAAGGCTACTACAGGAATATTCTTTAGCAGCTGTGTTGTTTCAAAACATTAATTAAGTGCAGTATCATACCTCACTGACAACAGCACGAGTGTCTGATCAGCTGTTTTGTAGCCAAAACAGCATTTATAGGGAGTAAAATGCATGTTCTGATAAAAGTTCATACCACTGAACTCCTTGGCTTAACACGAGTTCTGTCCTAGGGTAAAAAAAAGTTCACTATAGAGAACAGCATCAAATGCCTATTATATTGTTCTTTGTTTCTTTGCCAACTGTGGATTTAGAATTGGAATAATTCAAAAAGCAGTGGGACATTATGACTCACTCGGTACCTCCTGGGCTTTTGACATTATCGTAAAGCCCCGCGCGCCACAGCGCGAGGTTCAGTCAGTGGATTTCAATAACTCAGCCAGCAGACTCTGCTGAAACCACAGAGAACCTGATTAGCTGTAAACAATGGCTTAGTTCTTCACATCAGTCGGGGCATTACAGCTCCAGTTCCAGGTGTGCTGTGCTGAGTGACAACACCACTGAGCTTTCCTTGGGGTTAAATTTATCCCATCAGTCAAAACTGGGGACGTGTTCTAGTAGTAACATCTAGTTTTATAAGGCTGTTCCTTTCAATAATCGTGGAATTAGTGTAACTTTTAATTTGTTTTTCACATCTTCTTTGAGCTCCCTCTGAAAACTGTCAGTGGAAAGGGTATTACATAGAAGAAAGATTAAATATGATGAATTTTTGCCACAAGATGTCCAGTACAATTAATTTAGAATGTCTGCATCTTCATTTAAAAACTGCAGAAAGCAGAGTCCAACTGTGCATCTTCCATGGAAGATAAACATTATTTATGTTGCCTAGTGCGTATGAGCTGAAAAGGGAAATATATTTTCCAATAAAAATCTTCCAGGCTGGAAATACAGAACAGTTTACTTGAATCCAAATGTATATTGCTTAGTCTCAATAGGAAAGTAAAGACTTATTAAGTCATATGTCGGCTGAGTTGAATTATTGATGTTGAGTTCAACATGTTGAACTCGGAGATTCATCAACTTTATAGTATTATTTGTTAGAAAAGTACCCCCTTCTATCTATTTGGACTGACTTTTTATTATCTCTCTTGTTTATTATCTCTTTTATTTGAGGCAGTGGTTGCTGACCTGACTAATAGCTTTCATCTTTGTACTTCAAGCTGTTTCCATATGTGCAGGTGCTGTGGAATTTACTGTCTTTACATTGCAAAATCAAGATCTAGTCAATGTGTTTGTAGATGTTTAAATGAAAATATTCTTAAGGTAGAATTAAGGAATAAGGTTCTGATTTTCATAGAAGATACATTTAAGAGTCAGAAAATTCCAACTGAAAGTTAAGAATAAGTATCTGAAAATCCAAAAATCTAAATTTCACCAAATCAGAAAACACTTAAATTCAAATTCTGCAATCAGATGTGAATTGCTTTGATATATCTATACTTGGTAGGAGAAATCCAGTTAACTGTGTGGGTGTAAATTATGCTTAACCCAAAAGATTAATTGGTTTTAGTCTTGTCCAGTCAGGGGCAAAATTGAAATCTTCTTACTGGTGCTGAGAAACCTGGAGTCAGTGTTGATCCCACCAGGTGTGTTAGGCCTGGAACGTCTCCCACAACCCACATGGACACAGGAAGAATTATGGAATCCCAGGATGGCTTGGGTTGGGAGGGACTTTAAAGCCCATCTCATTCCAAACCCCTGCTATGGGCAGGG
This sequence comes from Atrichornis clamosus, assembly GCA_013400975.1. Taxonomy (NCBI): domain Eukaryota; kingdom Metazoa; phylum Chordata; class Aves; order Passeriformes; family Menuridae; genus Atrichornis; species Atrichornis clamosus. The sequence goes on along the minus strand of WBMZ01010521.1, from coordinate 17,733 downwards.
ACACCTTCCCCCAGACCAGGTTGATCCAAGCCCCGTACAACCTGGCCTCGGACACTTCCAGGGATGGGGCAGCCACAGCTTCTCTGGGCACCCTGTGCCAGGGCCTCCCCACCCTCACAGGGAGGATTATTCCCTATATCTCCTCTAACCCTGCCTTCCTTCAGCTTAAAACCATTCCCCCTTATCCTGTCACTCCAGTCCCTTGTCTGAAGTCCCTTTCCAGCTCTCTTGGAGCCCCTGTAGGCACTGGAAGGGTCCCTGGAGCCTTCTCTTCTCCAGGCTGGACACGCCCAGCTCTCCCAGCCTGGCTCCATAGTTGTGCCATGAGGAGGAGCCTAAACAGCTCCACTGCCCGAGGTCAGGCCCAGCGAGTTGCCATCACCCCCCTCAGCAGCTGCTTACCTGGAAAGGCCAACAAACACCTCCCAGCATTTCTACAATAAAGCAGACACCACACTATTGCCTTTCTAATGCCAAGTGTAGTCACTGCAGGCCTCTCAAATAATGTGTGCCTTTGTCAGGGAGGGCCAGGGGGAAGTTGCATGGAAGCTGATTCATGACAAAAGTGTTGCAGTGACTAAACTTTGCTGCAGAACCATCTTCTGCTCAGATTTCTCTCAGCTGGGTTTTTTTTCTCCCTCTCTCCATGCTGCATCAGTGCCTATTTCTGTTTCAGGCCATGTCATTATAGCAAGAGTTTCACATCTTGAGACCCTGACTGGCCAATCTGCAGTAAAGCCACGCCGAGCAGACACTGCATTGACTACAACTGCCCTTCCCCTTCTGACAAACCAGAGGCCTGTTGCTGAGGCTTCCTCACTGTTTGTAGGATCAATCCACATTGCTACAACAGATTTTTGCCTTTTTAATACTGCTTGGCACTGTCTTTCCCTCCACTCTTACACTTTCCACTTGTGCTCCTGTGGCAGATATGGAGCAGTGGCTGCATTGTGACCCCAGCGTGCTCTGGACAAAGATGCCACATTCCCAGGAAAGGGGAGCAGGAGAGAAGGGTGGTGTCTGCCCTGTCCTACTGATTCACCAGTGAGGTTCTCGTGGTGTCACCAGCCCAAGGGAGAGGAAACCAACACTTCCATCAGTGGTCAGCACAGCCGTGTCCTTCTCCTGCTGCTGCCCTCAGCTATAGCAGAGTACAGGGCCAAGGGCTTGTCAAGAGGGAAGTGATCTCTGAGTGCTTCATTGAGAGACAAATTTATATAACTAGGAGTAAATTCTCTGTTAGTTTACATGGAGATTTGACCAATATTTCTGTGCTTACAAGAGGCTGGGAGGTGGCCTATGAATTTTGCTTGTCTCTTAACTTCAAGAACTCTTTTTTTCCATGGTGAAGTCACTTGAAAGGTCCTTTATTGTTCATGTAGTGCTAATGACTTCAATGATACATGTTCTAACAGCAGTGAAATGCTAGAAGCCAAAACTACCTTAACAAACACGGTTCATTTAACTAAAAGAGGCAGACTGAGCAGCAGGTGGAAGGGTTAAACAAAAGGAAAAAAGATTATAAAAGTTTGTGGCTTTGGCTTCACTACAAATGGCTCTCTTGCAGACTTTATAGCATTAGTGTTGCTTCTCATAAACCTTGAAACCATTCATCCATTTAGAAAGATTAAATTGGTTAGTCATCCAGAACAGAAAATGTACACATCCATTTTGTCTGTTACCTAAACCAGCTGAAGGATAATAAATGCAGTTGATGCCATTAAACTAAAGCATTGAGTATTAATGATGGCCTCACTGTGGTATTTACAGTTTGCCAGCCCTTGTGTTCCTGATAGAGTATTCATCTCCTGCTTCTCGGGGACAGTCTGAGCAGAGCCTTTGAGCTGGAAAACACGAGTATAATACATTATGTGAGGGGCTCAGAGAAAACATCTTGGTATTAAAACAGGGAAAATCCTAGGAATGTTACCATTTTTGTTATTATTAGAAGGTCAGAGTTAAGAGGCACAAACTTCACTTAGGATATCTTAATATATTTATAATGGTCTGTTAAACAGTTTGCAAAGACAGGTTTGTTTGGATTTCCAGTTACAGATGAAGCTATTGCTGTTTCAAGTTCTGTCACTTAAACAGGCCAGACAAAAATGGCCAGACTCTCCTAAAGCACGAATTTGTAGAGGCACTTGGTCAGGAAGCAAATTTATTATTTAAAAATATAATAAAAAATAGATTTAATTGATCAGCATTTTTTCTTGATTAATATAAAGATTTCAGAAAAAACACTCCCAGAATTAAGGAAGTTTGCAGTGATTACTTCAGAATACATAGAAATTTAATTCTGCTGCTTTGAAATCCATAAGACATTCTCTCAAATGCAGGGATTTCCAGTGGGCTGGAAAAAAACATGACATGTTTTTTAATTACTACATATAGTGCCTTTAATCAGAGCATCCAGCTTGACAGCATTAAAACTGGGAAGCAAACTCTATCCGAGTTTCCAGTTCCATGCTGGAAATGCCAGCTCATTCCTATAGGAAACAGGAATCAATATCACATACCGGCCATCATTCAGAGCAGTTTGCCAGCTGTTCTTAAGCACATGCTTGAGCACCAGCAACTTGTGCGGAGCACAAGGAGGGACTCCAAACGAAATACCACAAACTCCCCTGACTCTATTCCCAATGAGCCCCAAAGAGCTGCTCCCTGTCACTGCCCACAGTGCAGCCTCAGGGAGATGAGAGCACTTCCAGGGAGTGCAGCAGGTTTGGCATCAGACACTGTGCTTAGGGTAAGTTTGCTTTTCTTTCTGAAACATTTCTGGTGGCAAAAAAGCAACAAAGCTCCCTCTACCCCCTCAGCATTTGTCTTTTACTGCAAATACAAATGGCAAAACTACCAGGAGGGAGCGAGGTGATCTGAAAGAGCCAGAACCTCATAAATTGTGTGGGAAAGGCTGTCTTGCCTTTTCTCTAACTGATGGCATGCCAAGTTTATTTTACAGTATTTACAGTAAGATTTGTTTGTTTTGATACCCTTTTTAAGTTGTTAGGGAAAAGGCAAAAGAAAATCTCCAGGAAGTTTATGGTTTGTGATGAGACAGAGCTCAGGCTTTAATTTGCTTTCTAGCCCTATACCTTTTACTAGGAGTGTAATATATAAAGGGATATGAGATTGCAATTGGGTGAGTTATTACTGGGCTGTTATTTATTTTCTCTGTATGAATTTGGTGCTTAGGAAGGACCTCAGAGCAGCACGCTAAGGAAGTGGAATTGGTAGGTCATTCCGAGAGCAGATACAGGAGGGGCAGGAACAACCCTGCTTTCTCCTCCCTGTGTCACAGCTCTGACCTTGGCACATCCCTCCAGGAGCAGGGAGAACGAGCAGTCTCTGCCTATGTAGCTGAGGTCCAGATGGGTGACATGAGAACAGATTTATCCGTGATGGAATGGTCCCAGTGTGGCTGTGCAGGCAGTGGATGGTGCTGACATTCCTGCCAGCTCCAGCACACGGCTCGGGACGCAGTGCTCCCTCTGTCAGGAGGAGCAGCCTCAGGTCTCCCTCAGGCCAAGCACCTTGTGGTACAAAGACACAAAAAGTGATGCCTGTTCTCGGGCACCGTTTAGGAATTGGGAAGAAGGAAGTGTTTTCTGGATGTACAACATCTTTAATAGATCATCCTGACCTGGGTCTGCAGAGCACGTCACCCATTGGTGTGGAAAGTCTTCAAGGCTGGTGCTGTGCTTGTGAGTTTGTTGCACTGAAAGGAACATAGAGGTGTTTGGGTTTAATGCTGAAGCCTCAGTTGTTTGAACCAAACTTCTGAACACATTGTAGTGCCTTTGGTTATGGCAGGAGTTGAGAAATAGGAGACTAATGGTGTATTTTATGTGCCGTGACAAACAGCACAGCGTGGTCTCACCTCTCCCTGAAACACGGGGTACACATGATGACTTTTCTCTGTGTGCTGGAAACATTCACTGTTCCCATTTTTGGCTGTCTAGGATGAAGCATGATTGCCAAATGTTAGGAGCTGTCCCTATGGAGCTGGGGAGGGATTTTCCTAAGGGCAGACTGTCTCGCTGACCCTTTATCCATGCTCATGGAGAAGCCATTCTCCTCCCTGACAGTTCCCTTAGCAGGATGATAAACCCAAGATGCACAAGAGCTGTACAGACACGGCCTCTCGTTTCCCAGTGTTGATGTGCTGTGTACAGCACTGAGCAGGAAAGAGCATTTTAGGGTCAGCAAAGTGTCTTTGAGCAAAGCTAATGCCGGGAGATGCTGGCACAACTTGTCACTGTTTGGTTTACACCTGTCAGAAGCAGGCAGCCTCTCAGCTCCTGTGTTTGGGTGAGCATATTCATCATATTTCGCTTTTAAACAATATTCTTTTCATCCTCCCTGCACTTCACAGCTGTTAATTAATGCCACAGCACCCAGGGATTAATAGTAACACTTTACAGGGAAAAGCGGAAACCAGCAAAAAGAGGTCAAGTGACTGGGCCAAGGTCCTGGAAGCAGTTTTGTCTAAAGAACATTTGGTTCTGCAAGATTAAAGTGTTGTTGCTTAGTCTCTTCTTGGATGACAGCCTCCATTTTGGGGGGAGGGCGTGTTTCTGGGGGGCAGTTTTGATATTGTCTAGAGTATTTAGAACTCCCCTTGCATTTAGTCCCTTTAGCACACCTTTTTTTCCGAGGCAAGTGGTGAACAGAGGAGTTTTGTCTTTAGAGGATGATGGGGATTTCCAAGAAGAGAGAACGTCTCATGTTCTGAAACTTCCAAGCACCGTCTTTTCCTTTTGCAATTACAAGTGGGGGTGCCTGACTAATGAAATTAACTGGTTATTTTTTAAAAGTCATTGCAAAGATTCAGATACCCAATTCACTTTAAAAACAAAAGTCTTGCTTGTCATGCACCTGGAAGCCTTTTTTAAAGGGTCTGCACCGATACCAGTCTGGTGACTTACCTGACAGTACCACTGCAAGTACAGAATACGCTCACAGTGCTTTCTTCCCCCTAGGACTTGAAAGATGACAGGAGTGATGAAGAGGAGGAAGATTCTGTTACAGATACTGAAGAGGAGTCCACAAAGAATGGCAACAAGAACAGCAGTGGGTCAAGCAAACATCTCCTAAGCAGCAGTCACCACTAGCCCTGTCCTGCCTCACCTCCTGCAGTGGTTTCTGCTCTGGTTTTAGCCCAACCTACAGGATAGAATTTAAGTCAAAAGGCTTGTGAGAGACTGTGATTGATTTATTGTTGGCTACTGGACCTGGAAAAAAGCCCAGCTTAGAGGAGAGGGAGAAATTGCATAACATGACAAAATGTGTTAATGACCCACTTTCTGAATCGTTGGGAAGTGTGTGGAAAGATGTTTGGACACGCTGACTGACAGTGCTCCACAAGGGCAAAGCTCAAGAGAGTCAAGTAATTTAGTGTCCCATTGACTCTAGCGTTGTTTTTCAATTTGGTGTAAGATATATTTCATCCAACAGTTTAAATCACAGATGTTTTGTGGTAGGTAGGTAGTGTGAACTCCATTAGGAACCAGAATTACTCAATGTGGGAAAAATTTGACAGTGCTGTACAGTGACTGGCATTTTAGTCTTTACTTTTCAGCTTAAACCCTCATGAAAATGGGTATTTTTTTGAGTTAGATTTCATTTCCTGGAGGCCATAGGAAGCAAACATGGAGGAATTCAAATTACTTGTCCGTGAAGAGTTGACTTCAGTGCAGAAATATAGTCTTTTTCTGAAGTGCTCTGTGTGATATATAGCTGAAATACTGTGTCAAGGAAGTCACTGTTAAAACAGCAAAACTCAGTCCCAATTCTCCATTGAGCTGCAGGTTTCTCAAATGTCTTTCAGTCATTTTGGCCCAGTGTTAGGTGCAGAGGGGAGAGAAGAGAGCAAATGGAAATTGGGTCTTTTTGCAGGTTCTTGTGCACATCTTCAGCCCAGAAGGTTCAAACCAAATCTCATCCCTGCCCTCCTGGTGAGCTTGGCTCACAGTGTTGGATACTGCCTTCTCTAGAGTGAGTCCAAGTGCTGATCTCTGGGTCTGGAGTGTTCCCTGCAGGTACCTGGGCACTGAGGGAGCACAGGAATGTCACACTGTCACTGCTGTGGATTCATTTGGTACCAGGATCTGTATTCCCATCTCTGCTCTTTCATAAAATCAGGAATCATATCAGCTAGATCCAAACTCGGATGTGTGAGCCTTTGGCCACATCCTGTTGTTTGTGCTGTAACCAGTGGAGCAACAGTGAGTGTTTGATCAGCTCCTCTTTCCCAAAGTGCCTCTATCCTAAATTTGCACTTCTGTTCTAACACCAGTGGGGCTGCAGCAGCATTTTCAGTCCTGGGCCTCTCCAAGGAGAGCCCAGGCCTTGTAAACAGGGTGGTGCCAGTCCCTTTTCCCTCTGCATTAGCTCACGGGGTCATAAAGGATTTGTGTCATAAGTTTTGGAGGCGAGAGGCTCTGCATGTGGTTTTACAGTAGCTGAGATCATCTGGGGAGCTAAATCCAGTAGCCTGATAGAGGCCAGGGGACCACTCCTAGAGCAGCCTCAGTACGGAGCGTTGGGTTGGGGAAGGCTCCGTTCCCCTCCGGCTGCTCCAGCAGGAATTGGTGACCTATGGGAAGCCTTAAATGACTGACTTGTTTTCCCACGGTTTCCTTGGCAAGGGGGATGTAATTCAGTGGCTGAAGCATTGAAAGAATGGGAAATGTTTGGGATCTCAGATATGAAGAAAGAAGTGGGCTTTGTGCAGTTACAAGAAGCCGTAGGAGGGCTTTGTCACAGAGGCTTAAATTTTTTACAGTGTTTAATTTTTTACTTATATTTTGGACCATTTTGGAACCAAATCTACTTGTTTTACCGAAAAGAGAATTACACTGAGGAAGGAACATGGCCTAAAGCTTCTGAGAAGGTTGGGAGGTGTGTGGTGGAGGAATGGGACCCCTGCTCCAGTGCTTGTAGTTCAGTGGTGCCACTTGGGCTGAGTGGGCAGAACCCCTCTCAGCAGCCTTTGGCCCCCAGTGTCCTTCCTGCACGGATTAAGAACACCTTCAATACTGCAGGGGGTGGTATGGAAGTGTAAGCACTGCTGGCATCACCTAAAGCAACTGGAGAGTTTGGCAGGGGCACAGCTCTTATCAGGGCCCGTTTATTGCCTGCATGAAAACCATTGGCCTTTCCTAACAAAACATGGAAACCCAACATCTTGGAGGCTTTACACTCCCTTGGAGAGACAACAGTGCTTTCTTTGAGATGTCATGGGAGTTTTGGGAGGTGGCCAGGGCAATATCATTTAATTTTGGTGCCAGAAGTTTTCCTCCTATGACTAGGAAAGGAATTCAGGAAATACAAAGAATGATGTTGTCACAGGAATGAGCCTCTGAACAACTACTGATTTTTAAACTGGAATTTATAGTCTCCTCGAGGCCAAATCTTGCCTTTCCTACTTGGGACAAGTCTCCCACTGAAGCCAATTAACTCTATTGGAGTCCTGCCTAGGAAAAATTTTGGATTGCAGCTATCCAACCTAATTGCAAGAACTGTTGTGCTAAGTTGATGTGAAACTGAGATCTTAAAGGAAGAACAAAAGGTAGATAAATGCACTTAAATATAAAACTCTGAGGCAAATTTTGGGTGACTACAGAAGAATATGGAAGAAAATAACATCCTGAAGGTAAAGATTAGGTCTGGCTACAGTAAACCATCACATTACTACATCACATTGCAGTGGGTGGGGGGTGAAGGCAGGCAGGTCATGGAGGGCCCTTCCCAGGGATTACTGTCATGGCCAACCACAGGGATTAGACCTAAACATTCTGAATGTAAACCACTGGGTACTGGGAACAAATACCCACAGCACAGAAAGAAGTGGGAATGGGCTGGCACAGTGTCCCCTGTTAACATCAGACTGGTCATTCCTGAAGTTTTGTGCATTTAATTGCCCCTTTTGACTGAGAGAAACTCAGAAACGAAGCTGAGGTCATCGGGGCACAATTCCTGCTAAAGAAATGAATGGTGCTTCAACATTTTCAGTCTATTCAATGCAATGCAATGAAGATTCAACATTTTTATAATCTTGTTGTGAAAAGAGTCTCAAAGTGCAGGTGCAGAACAACTGTAGGGAACACAGATAGACTCTAACATGTTATTTTTACCATTTCACAAAGCATGTGAGATGACACCATGCATCTGGCTTTGCTGTGTCACTTTGACCACGCCAAAATATTTCTGGTAGAGTTCTAGACTGAAAATCAAGTCTTAGTCCATATGACTCAGGGGAAGCTCTTCTGTTCCATTTAATTTATCTGGATTTAGTTCAGGTGTTCCTGTCTGTGTGTACTCTGCTTCCTCCATACTTGTGTCGTACTTAGATTTACCAGCCTGCTCTGGATTGGGTTTACAGACCTCCTTTACTCCACAGAACTCATGTTGTCAATTCATATTATTTGGTATAATTATCTTTTTTTTGTTGTTCTTAATGCCACTGACTTTGTCTGGTCAGTTGGATACATACTACAAATAAATATTTTTTAAAAACAGGTGTCTCTGTAAGGATTTCCTAGTTTTCCCTGCCTTGCAGTGTCCTCCTCTCCACTTTCCATTCCCTTCAGGCTTTCCAATGAGGGCCCATTCAGGAACTAATTCCTTACTCTTCCAAGTTTTTCCCTTGCCTGGAAAAAGCTGGATGAGCCACAATCTTCCTAAGAGATGGCTGTAAATGAACTTGAGTTTTTCTGAACAATTAATGAACAGAGAGGAAGCAAAACTTATGGGGGCCTCACCCATCCTTTGTATTATTCACGATTTATGTTTTGATTAAAATACTTGAAAGTGGGCCTGTGTAAGTAGGAACTACTCGTGCTAGAAGGTTACACCTGTTTGTATCTCGACCCAGCTGGGTTTTGTGGTGCATATTAGGGCTGCTTAGGAAGTTCTGTGTGTTAGGACTGAGGTGCTACTGCCCAGCAGTTTCTTGTGGGATTATCAGTGACTCTGACAAGCACCATGAGACAGCTCAGATGTGGATCTTTAGCTGGCAAAAGCAGGAAGGCTCTACGGAAAACCAGGGAGCTGTGCTGATTTGTATCAACTGGAAAGCTGCTCCATATTTCTTCTTCCCATTTCTGCCTCCCTGGTTGGGAAGATCTTAGAGGCTCTGACTTACCATCTCTTCCCATTGGCAAACAAACATAAGGGAAGGTGTCTCAGCCCAAATAATGAACTGTAGCAGAATACTTGGGTTTTATTAGCTGAATTCTTTTTTTTTTTTAAGCTTATGAGTAAGAGTAAAGTGGATGGAAAACAAACCGAGCAGGGCTGTGTGAGTTTTGGCTACAAACAACTTGCAAACTGTGAAGAATTAAAAAAAAAGAAAAAAGTTGCTGATTGAGGAAGAAAAACAGCATCTCCACAGGCGCTTCCCGCAGCTGTGGGCCTGAAGAGCAGCAGATCTCCAGGAATGACAATCCATGCTGAGCACACGGACACAGCCCAGGTGTGAGAGCTCCAGAGCTGGTCCAGGGCTGTCGGCTGCCCCGGAGCCGAGAGCCCTTGGTACGGAGCAGCAGTGAGCCAGGAATGCACCTGGGAGCTGATTTCACCCAAAATCACTGGAAATTATTGTACCTGGTTCCCTGAAGGTTTGACGGGCTCCCTCCAAGGAAAGGGAGGTGATCACAGGAGTGATCTCCACCCAGGCTGGCTCCAGAGAGCTTCAGGTGGGACTCAGAGTTTATTTGACTGAAGAACCCTCTGTGGGGTTACCTGAAGTTTCCACCTGAATAGAAGACAAGGCTGAAACCACAACTCTGAGCTTCAACACACGACTCTGCAAACCCAAAGTCATAACAACCCATGTAGGATAATGTTGTTGATGTTCCAATAGTCTGAAGATTTATGAAAATAGCTTCTATTTACTCAGCTGGAGAGAGCCCTATTTTTCTGAGTTTTGTTACCCCGTAAAGCATTCAGAGGAGACCCCATAATTGTTTCAAAGTCAGAAACATGAAGTGGAATAACAAGTATAAACCCTCTCCACAGTGACTTTGAAGTGCAAGAAGCGTGGCCTTCTAGCCATGGAATATTACTCTGCTCTGAGCTGGGTGGGAAGAAACAGCTCCCAGGCAGTTGTTTCAGGTGGTGAAAAGTCTGTATTTTTCCTTCCCTAAGAGAAGCTGGTCTAAAAGAAGTTGAAGTTGAGCAGTGAAATAGGTGATTAAATTCCCACCGAAATTTACAGGAGCTTTTCCCATGATACTGGTGAGAACTGGACCCAGACCTCATGTGACCAGATAAATTAAGGACAGCATGGCACTGTGTTCTCCAGCCATCAGGAGCAGTGCACAGCCCAGGGTTTCCTCCTCCTATAAGCCCAGGGCAAAATCCTCCCCAGAAAATGAGTCCTGTCTGCAGGACACTCACCTGAACACAGCTCTGCCTTTGCCTCCTCCCAAACTGGGCATGCACCCTTTGAAAGACACTCCTGGAAAAGCAGTCCTTCCCTTTTCCAGGCAGAAACCTCACTTGCCGCCAGCATCCTGCCTCCTGTCCCCTGCCTGCCCAGCATCTCAGCAATGCTAATGCTAAAGCCCATGATCCAAGGCCAAATTTGCCAGGAAGAGGCAAATGAGGAGCTGTGGTTGTCACAACCACCTGAGCATGTGGGTGCAGGAGAGGGCTACTGAGCCAGAGGAGAGAAGGGAGCAGAGAGAAAATAGGAGCAAAATGGCTGGGACAACACAGCAAGGTCTTCAACACAGAACTGACATCACCAAGAATCACAAAACACAGCAGTAACAAGGTTAGGAGGAAAAAGGCCCCAAGAGAAGGAGGAGGAACAAGACAGTAGTTCTGTATCCTGGGGATCAGCATTCCAAGCAGCAGCAACCAGCACTGCCTGGACTCGGAGCTGAACTCTGCAGCCAGGACAACTCCTTCTCCCTGAGCGCCTGCGGCTCCGGATTGAGCCCAGCCAATGAGTTCCCAGGGCAGGAGCAAAGCAGGAGGATCTGGGAAATGCTCCTTCAGAAAGTTCCCAGTCTGTCAGTGAGGGGACAGGGAGGGACTGGGCTGGGGCTGGGCCAGGGCAGCCACGAGTGGAGCCCAGCAGACCTGCAGCCATGGCAACGACCCCACGCTTCACCTCCAGTGGCTGGGTGAGCCCGACTCCCCCTTGGACCTCAGTTGGTTTTGTGCTTTTCCTGGCTGACTCAGAATCCCAGGAGTCCTAGAAGAGCTCCTGGAAGATTTGTGTGTCTGCTTTCTACTACAAAAAGCTGAAGAAAGCTGCTAAAAGGCCTTCCTGGTGCACCTAGGGGTAAGTGTCTTGCTCGTGTCATGGGCTCTATGAAGTGCAGAAGTCTTAGGATTTCATAAGAATCTATAGGAAGCAGGAGCTAAATCTTATCAGGTTGTGCTAAATCTTATCAGGCCGTGCAAATCCTACCTAGTTCCTTTGCTGTTTTAAAGGACGAATTATTCAGCAACCAAAGAATGTCTCAGACATTTCCCCATTGCAAGGGCAGCGAGGTCAGGGAGCGGTTGTGTTTTGCAGCTTGTTTTTTTTCCCTGTGAATCCTTTGGATCCTGCAAGGATGGCACTTGAGCAGAGAACAGGACTCTATAACAACATCCCCTCTGGCCCGAGGTGAGGACTGTTCTGCAACCCTGACCCTTCTGCAGGGCATGCACAGCATTCAGTGAGCTGGGGAACTGCTTCCCCTGGTTGTGGCTGCAGCTGCCCTTGGAGAGCCCAGTGCTGCCAGGCTGGACCTGCTGCTCTGGTCCCCTCCCGTGCCACCACCCGTGCTGGTCACCTGGTCATTGCTGCGAGGCCCCACGAGGTGGCAATAGCAGGACACGGCTCCCGCCGGGACACGGCTCCGTTGAGCGTTGCTGTCCATCCTTTTGCCCCTGAAAACAGAGATTTCACCGAATATTGGGGTGCAAAATTCTTGCAACTGGTAATTTCCACTGGATGGGTCTCTGACTGTGAAACAAGTGTCAGCTCAGGGATAAAAGATGGACGGTTTTGATTGCTGAATTTCTATAAAAGTTCAAATTGTTTGACAAAGCTTTGAGGGCAGCTTGGGAGCAGCGTGAATATGACACAAAAGAAGGGCTAGACAGCAAAAGTCCAGAGCCACGATGACCTGAGCACACAGACTTGGGGCTCTTTCACTTCCACAAGAGAAAAGGGGTGTTTTACAGACCAGGCTGGGGGGCCAGAGGGACGTGGCTTTGAGACACAGCCCTTCCCCAGCTCTGTGCCACCATCCAGCGCTGCCTGTGCCTGGAGGACAGCCTTTCCCACCTTGGCATGTCCCCACTCAGTGCCAGGCTGCAGGCCCCCTCTCCAGGGATGGAGAAGGGCCATGACCCACCTCAGAGCCCCCAGTGCAGCACGTGGCAGGGCCCCTGACCCCACAATCCCTGCTCCTGGGGATATGGAGCTTTCTGTTTGTTTTGCAAGTGTAATTGGCCAAGACGCTGTGAAGGGAGGAGAGAGTGCTCAGGGGAGAGGTGTTAAAGAAATAGGAAAACATTATTAAGAGTGTTTTAAGTTGGCAGTTTCCCTTATTAGTGCCTTCATGGTGGAATGGAGCCACTTTAGGTCTGTGCAGCTGTATTGGACCACCAGGTCCAGGCTCCCATAGCCATCCATGCAGATGGAGGAAGTGCCTCGTGCATCTCTGTGGCAGCACCTCTGTCTCTCTTCCAAGCCATGCACCACCTTCTTGGCTCACAAATCTCCCCCTCTGGCTCCTTGTGCCCTCCTGTAAGGAATACACAGACAAGGAGGAGCCTTATATGAAATATTTGGTTTTTGGAGGATGATCCCTGTCCAAGACATGTGTTGGATACAAAGAGAGATGATTGAGAGGAGACAGGGAACACCAGATGTGGGATATTGCCAGTGCCAGCACATAGGGAGGTGGCACCTGCATGAAGGGCTTTGTCTTTGTCAGCTCCAAGGATTCAGAACTTCTGCCTCCACACCAAAAAATTAATCAACAGCATCATTTTTTGAGAAGGGATTATTTTGAACAACCGCATGGTTAGGAACTTCTTCACTGGCTCCTGGGCAAAAAGCCTCCAGGCTTCTCACAGGTCACATACCCCAGCCTGTCAGGGGGTCAAACATGGAGCTAAATGAGAAATCAACCTTATGATTGCAGGAGCCAAGGTCTGGAGAGGAAAAACCCAAACAAACCATAAATCATAGCAAAAGAAAGTGCCAGCTATTCCCAGGTTCCTGATAACATCATCAGAGGTGGCAACACTGGACTTCACAAAAAGCCTGGCTGAACTTTAGGGTCAGCCTCAAACAACGGCAGCTCTTTCCTTTGTCCGTTTGTCCCCTCATGCCTGGGGAGTGACGTGTGGCTGACCATTATGGCCTGGGCAATGGCTATCCGTGCACAGCCTCCTGATCCCAAACTGACCCTGGACTAGCCCTGTCTGGGTCTGAAAATCCCAGCGTGGCCTGGCTGGAGATGGTGGTGCACTTACATTTCTGATCGACCTGCACCGAGGGAGCAGATTCTCCCAGGACCCTGCAGTTGTGTTCCTCAACTGGGAGCACATTCTTTTATATTCCCCACGTTTATCACCCACCGTGGCCTGACAGTGTGGCACCCTGATCCCTCCTAATGTGCACCAAAGACACCCTGGGAGGTTTTGCACACACAGCAGTGGCACCAGGGTGGGAATGTAGCCAGACCTCCGCTCTCATGGGGGCAGCTGTGAAGTGACCTGAAATTTCAGGAGTCCATTCCTCAGCCCCTATCCCATAGGAGTGTTTTTGTTTTCTTTTCTCTGTATTCCATGGAAAAAGGGTATTTTTCCCCATTGCATCTGGGTGAAGCTGGGAGCCCCATGGAGATGGGCAGGGGGGAAGTGTTTGGAGGGAAGATCTTCATGGAAAACCTCACGAGATGCACTCGCTGTTTGTGAGACAGACACAGCTCAGCCAGAGCAAACTCCCTGTGACAAAAGTGGCTTTTGTCAGCCTGTGAATAAAGCTCCCTGCCAGGAGAAAGACAGGGACAGGCCTCCTGCCATGGACTTGCCTGAACTGGAGCAGGCTGCGTGCTGCCCTAAGGACACAGGTGCTGGTGGGACCTCCAGGATCACAGTCACTTTTCTTTCTGCTCTTTATCCCCAGGAGCTCGTGGACAGACTGTCCATTTTGAGCCAGACTTGACAATGTCCCAGTGGGAGTTTTTCTCTCACAGGCTTGGGGGAATTCAGGCTGCTGGAATAAAAAACCTCCTAAGTGCCTCTGCTGAGGGCTGCATGAACAGCATTAGATGCTGGTGACTCCACTTGGAATCGTTTAGGTTGAAAAAGACCTTAAAGATCATTGAGACCACCTGTAAGAAGTGAATTCAACATGAAGCAGCACAGCCTGAAACACCCTCTACCCAGAGAAGAGCTTTAATTGAACCTCTGGCTCACTGTGTAAAGCCAGTCTGTAGGAAAACCACTGCTGGCACCTCTGGAACTACTAGTATTTATTTGGTTGATGGTTTTAAATTACAAAAGAGCTTTTGTTGGTCCCTATTTGTCATTAAACTGTCTCTGGCTTCTTTGGGGGTCATTTGCAAAGGTAAGAGCAGCACCTGCCAGGTCGGTGCCTGCCCAGCCTGGCCAAGCTCTGCAGCCTCCGGAGGGCAGGAAATTCCCGATGCCCAAAGGCAGAGGTGAGGGGAGAGCAGGGGAAAGCACCGGAGTGTCCCAACAGGACAGCAGCACCTGTGAGGTCGGGGAGGGGACCAGGACAGGAAGGGTTTGGAGAAGGATGGCTGGAGAGAAGGGAGAAGGCTGAGTAGTGGCCAAGTTAACCCTTGCCATGCTGGCACTTTCCAGGCAGAGAGCCAAGTGACTGCTCGGGAAGATGGATATAACACATGTCTGCAGTCTCCAAAGGGTTATTAACTCTGCAGTAATGGCCATGAAACTTGGCTTCCTCGACGTGCATTTAAAATTGAAAAAAAAACCCCAAGACCAGTTTCAGAGGGGGAGAGGGCTTTTTTCCTAGGAACTGCAGAGCCAAATCCACCTCTGTGGTGGTGAGAGGAGAAACCCCCCCACAGGGACTGAAGGCAGGGGAGCAACACAACTACCACAACAGGACCACAGCCCCTTCCCACAGGTGTTATCCTTATCAGTAACAATTTCAAAGCATTTCTGAAAAGCCCATGGGTTGGGTGTTCAATTAATAACGAGAGTCTGAGTCTCACTGTAACTTTGGGATTTGTATTCAAGGAAATGACCAAAGCTGCTCCTCGGATTCCTCTTTTGTCGTGTGGGGCCTGTCCCTCACTCCTGGCTCCAGCCCTCACCAATACCAAGGCCTGCCTGGGATGTTGTCCCTGTCCTGGGGTGTTGCAGCCTCCTGGGCTCGTGTCCAAATGCTCTGAAAGTCTGGGATGCTCTGCAGGGACTATCCCTACTCCGGTGCAGCCAGTGCCAGCCAGCCCAGCCACTGAGCAAGTCCTTCCATGCAGTAAGTTACAGACTTCTCTTTATTAGTGCCTCTCTTCCCCCACACTATTAAATTTATTCTTTCTCTGTATTGTTATTATTTTTTGGCAGAGCACTTTGGAAGGTGGGAGAAAGGATCTACTAAAAAGTTAAACAAATCTAAGCCCCCTTGTCAAACCCTTTTGAGGGCAGAGACGAGGCACCAGCTCCAGTCCCTTAGCAAATGAAGTCAGCTGGTGGTCTGGTTTAAATGTGGCTGTTGAGGGCTCAGGCCAGGTTTGGCAGCTCACAAATCAAATTGCCTCGTGGTTCTCAGGAGTGGAGGATTGCCACGGGTGGAGGAGCTCTAGGGGAACTCTGCCCCAATCTGTGCCAGCCAGAGCCCTGGCCTTGGAGGAAGGCACTGAAACTGGTGGTTCACAACAGGTCAAGAGGGAAATTCAGGCTCTGAGGTTTTGTTTTACGTGTTATGTTACACTATTGACACAGAGCCCCAAACTGAGATTTTGTCTCACTTGAATGGGCCTGGGCCAGTCCCTTTGCTTTGGTAAATTCTTATTAGAGAGCAGAGTCAGCCTTGAAAGAGAGGGGGAAACACAGAGCTATTAAATCTCACCTGATCTCATGTTAATAAAGAGTTTGAGCCACGGGTCTTGGCTTCACTCCGATTTTGCCTGCTGGGAGCTGGTTGCAGGTCCTGAGTTTCACCCTTGCTTCTGAGCACTGGTAATGTCCTCCAAGTGCCACCACACTGGGGGGACAAGGGGCTTTCCTGAGGTCACAGCAGGAGATGGGACATGCTCTTGTGTCCATAAGGTGATGTAGAGGCCCTGTGCAGGGGAGGTCTTTCTGAGGTGCTGTGTCAGCCCACCATGTTCTGTGGCGTGTCCCTCAATGCCTGGAAAGAGCACACCAGAGGGGCGAAGAGCTGGAGGCAGCTCCAAGATTCCAGCTTCTACAGGAGCAGCTCTCAAAGAAAACGTGACTCTTGCTGCCTGTCCAATGCCTGGAAAAAAGAAAATGGTGTTAACGTGCTCATGTCTCTCACCAGTCCTTTTCCCAGCTTCAAACAGCCCTTTTCTCAGCACTCCTGCCCTCCCAGGGATGAGCATCCAAACCTAATTCATCTTGCTTGCGACTCAGAGCCATTCCCACTGTCAGTATGACTCTGGACAATTCTCATGGAAGTGCTGCAGGGAGATCTGCCAGAGTCATTCACACTCTTTTATGGGTCTTCCTTTGAAATCTTCTACAATTTCAGGAACAAAGTTGTGGATTTTTGCAGAGGTTTAAACTCTAGGACACTGCTCTGCTGGGCCACCATCGTTTAGAGCTGCTAACAGGCTGGGTCTTGACTGCTTTCTGTGACTCAGCCATGCCAGGAGCACAGAATTCCATCCAAAGCCCACCAAATGCAGCAGAAACCTTTCTGCTCCTGGAAATCACCTACTGCTTTCAAGAGTCCCTGCCCAAATTGAGTTCTCCTGACCCCTGTGCAGCTGAGGACACGGAGGACATGGCCCAACTGGGTGGGAAGGAGCTCTGGCAGCTGCAGGATCTCAGTGAAAATGGGAATTGGTAGCAAAATTTTTGTATCTCCTAAGCTTTACACTCTCGCTTCTTGTTTTCATCTATGTGATGAGTGCTTCAGGAGTACATGAGATCATTGCCCAAAATCTTTGTGTGCCCTTACACTGTGGTCTAGGATGACCCTGATTGAGAAGGGAGGTTGGACCAGATGCCCCTTCCAACCTGACCCATTCCGTCATTCTGTGATATCGCCAACTTCATTTTTTTCCTGTTCTTCTGAGCCCCGGCACCGATTCTGCGGATGGCTGGGGGAAAGGAACGGGTGAGTTTTTCAAGGGATCTTCCGTAGCAGTGTCTAAATTCGATAAGTGATGAAGAAAGGGATCTGCAAAGAGCGCGGCGGGATGCCTCGTGTGAGACCCCGGCGGTCCCGGCCGGGATGTTCCCGGTGCCCGCGGCCGGGATGTTCCCGGTGCCCACTGCCTGGATGTTCCCCGTGTCCCCGGCCGGGATGTTCCCGGTGCCCGCGGCCCGGATGTTCCCCGAGTCCCCGGCCGGGATGTTCCCGGTGCCCACTGCCGGGATATTCCGGGCGTTCCGCGGGTCCCTCAGGGGGCGGGAGTGGGGCAGGAGAGGGCGCCCCCTGCCGGCCGGCCGCGCCCACGTGCGCCCACTCCGCGCAGCGCCGCCGGCGCGCAGCCAATGGGGGAGCGGGGGGCGCGTCCCGGCGGG
>WBMZ01010519.1:0-25571 GCA_013400975.1 Atrichornis clamosus | reverse complement strand
CTGTCCTGTCCCCACAAGGGATCCAGCCCCTGTCCCATAGAGGGGTATAGCCCCCACTCCATAGAGATATCCAGCTAGCGTCCCACAGAGATATCCAGTTCCCATCCCATGGAGGGGCCCCCACCCCACGGAGGGACCCAGTCTCTGTCCCCACAAGGGATCCAGCCCCTGTCCCATAGAGGGGTATAGCCCCCACTCCATAGAGATATCCAGCTAGCGTCCCACAGAGATATCCAGTTCCCATCCCATGGAGGGGTGTAGCCCCCACCCCATAGAGATATCCAGCTAGCGTCCCACAGAGATATCCAGTTCCCATCCCACGGAGGGATCTAGCCCGCTTCTCACACAAGTCGGTGGCGTCGCCAAAGCAATTCCTGTGCACATCATGGTGCACCTAAACCAGGGACCAGCGTGTGACAGGTACCCACCTGGCCGCAGCAGACCAGTCACAGGACAAGGGGGAATGGCTTCATGCAGGCAGAGGACAGGTTCAGATTAGATATTAAGAAGAAATTCTTCCCTTTGAGGCTGGTGAGGCCCTGCAACAGGTTGCCCAGAGAGGATGCCCAATTCCTGGAAGTGTTCAAGGACAGGTTGGACAGGGCTTGGAGCAACGTGGTCTAGAGAAAGGTGTCCTTATGGCAAGGTGTTGGCACCTTTAAGATCCCTTCCAATCCCAAACATTCTGGAATTCTGTCATTCTATGATAATAGGTGACCACCGGTATTGTTTCCTCCTACCCCTCTTGGATGAAACCTGAGGAAGGGAAATGGCAGCATGACAGAAGGCTCCTGAAACCATCAGGATTCTCACCAATCCACTGGAACTGTATGACAGGGAGCTTAGATTTTCACTCAGTGTCTTCAAGGGGCCTTCCATTCAGCAGAATATTAAAACATTTTTAGTTACTTCCATAATTTCAGGGAAGGTTTGTAGTCATATGCAACACGAAGGTATATTGGGAGAGAGGTAGATGCATGGGCAGCTGAGACAGGAATGTGACAACAGCACACTGTCTGCTTGCACTGGCAAGTTTGGGTTTTTTTAACATAAAGACGAAAGAAAAGCCCAAACTTGGTTTTAAGTGCTGAGAAACACCATGTAGGCATCCCATGCTTTCTCTAAAATAACAGGGTTTTGTCTACTTGACACAGTTAATTCGTGGTAGGATCCTCCAGCCGGGTCTTTGTGCTGCGGGGGGGGGGCACTATTTACCAGTGAGTTTTCACCACAGCTAAAAATATAACATACCAGGTAAATTAAACAAATAATTAAAGAAAGAGAGATACTAGATATTACTAGACAAATAGGAGGTATCATAAAAGTAGCCTGAAAAATAGAAGACAGAAGATATTTGAGATTTCAGTGTAAATGTCATCTATAAAAATAGTCACACCACCTCTTATACAACCTAAATATTGACAAAAATGATTATGCTGATTGCTTTTGAGCTCCAACCTTCCATGGTTTGCTTTCACCCCTCATCCAGCTTTACGAAAAATTAATTCTGAGCTTCCTGGACCAAGGTCTGCACAACCCAAATGTATCAAATACACCTTAAATGACTGAATTTTGAACAGTAACCTTTTTTGATACATGACTTCAGTACTGTTGAGACCCTTACTGGCTGTTTTTAGTCTGTATCTTTGTCAGGAATTGACACCAGACACTAAATAAAAAGACCTAGAATAGAAACGCATGAAGGAAGGTTGACAGCCCCACTCCTAAACCTCCTCTTCTTTCCTTGGGTTTAAACCCAGACACATCCTACTTAGTGAAACTTAATTGACCTTTATATCTGTGTTCTATCCCACATCTACACAGCACATTTCCATGGAGCAGGACCTGTTCAGCCTGGGATGCCTGATGTTTGTTTGCTTTTTCGCTATCTCTCAGTTGAAACAAGGAAATAACAACTTGTGTCTCCCTGATGTTATTCTGTGTCTGACTTCCTTACACAACACTTACAAAGCCTTCTCCTTACTAAACTGACTCCTTCCTCTCATTTATACCACCACATTAACCACCCATTCAACAACTTACTTAAGGTAGCAAGAATATGCACTTAAATTTGTCACGCATAAAAGTATAAAGAAGGAATAATCCACACACCTCAGAGAGTCAATAAGTGGTTGGCCATAAAGCCCTTCTGCTCCACCCAGTTTATCACCCAAGAAGAATTTCCATAATGTCAACATCTCTAACCTCTGCAGAACTGTAGTGCTGCTCCAGCTTTACTTCCAAGGGTCTTACCTCAGACACTCTTTTCCATATTCCCTCCATGAACAGCCAATTCCCTTGTTTCAACAGTAAGAGACAGAGAGAAGCAGGTCACTTATACAGTTTATCACATTTATTTGATCCAGGGAGATCCTAACTCTAGGATTGTTGAATGCAAAAGAAATATTTAATAATATCTATATTGAAAACCAAATTCAATTCCAAACCTCCAGCAAGTGATGTTTGTTATCCTATAACAGGTACCTCTCCCTCTCAGCCTAGCGTACTGAGATAAGGAGCTTCTAGGAAGGCTGGAGTTTAAGTCATGCAAAAAATGTGACCTGGGTGACACTGGCCACAGAGCTCCTGGCATGGCCTCCAAGGAGGGAGGGTTATGGATCAGGTATGAGGCTCCAGTGTGGCTCTTTCTTCCCCAGCATCATCGCTCGTCTTGGGTAAGCAGCTCAGGATGGCTCTGATCCTGTGCTGTATGAAAGAAAAAGGGGTTAATATAGAACCCTGTGTGCCATGAGACGGGCAGCCCCAGACCATGGAGTGCACCCATGAGGCTCTGAACATCCAGAAACACTTCGAGGAGCTGGGGGGTGAAGGGCAGACTCCACAGCACACTCCAGTGCAAATGTGGTTGCAGAAGTGGGTACAGATGCCAGAGCCACATTCACCTCCCAGGTGAGCCTCGGGTTCTGAATCTCTGAGGTGTCTTATGGGGAAAGAGCTTGAGCATTACGCCAACTGCTGATGGCAGTCTTCTTTGCTTTGAAGATTTTCCCTTCCCCTGACTCTGAACCCAACCAGGGGAGAAGGTCCACATTGGGGAATCTGTGTTCTGACAATGAGAAGATGGAGAGGTGGGGAGATGGGGTCAGGGGCTGCCACAGAAAGCTGCCTCTGGTGACTTGGTAGTGAGCCCAGGGAGGCAGCAGAGCCCCAGGTCTGCATGCCCAGGCAGTATTTGGGTGGGGGAGTGAACAATCACAGGATGGAGCAGGAGTTTGTGGAGGGGAAGAGTGGAAGCATGGCGAGAGAGAGCCTCTTATCTGTTTCCTCATGGCCCTGGCTGCTTCCTTCCATCTCTGCATCAGGACCTTCCCATGCCCACCAGCCCTCAACAGCCCTTCCAGACCCAGCTCTGCAAGGGTTTGTTCCTCCTTTCTACCTGCTTTAAGAGAAACCTGCTCTAATTCAAGCCCTTTCTAATTTTCTCCCCCACTTGCCTCTGTCCTCTTTCCCCATCAAACTCAGAAACAAACCTTTGTTTTTGGAGTGCTAACTGGGACATAAAAAATGAGTGTGGAGCCATCCTTGGACACTGTCATGGTTCCCTACTAAGGAGCACCCAACTGCTGTCACAACTTGGTGACAGAGGTCATCTGTGGGCAGGCAGTGCCTGTCCCTCCAATGGGCTCTCCAGGATGTGAGGGGTTAATGCAGAGCGAATTTTTCAGTAGCAGGGATGGAGTATCAGCCTTAAAAACTGCAAAGACTGACAACCAAAATTATCTGCTTCTGGGTCAGCAGCCATGAGGGTGCAGGTCTTGCTTCAAGCTGTTTCCATTTCTTATAAATGCCTGTTTTACAGAAAGGAAGTTTGGTTGAAGCACATGCAGGAGAATGAATGTCAGAAATGTTGAAACTCTGCCCAGCTGGCATGATGTAATCCCAGCAAGTGCTCTGATCTGCAGGCTACAACAAATATATCCTGGGATGGGCCATTTAGAGTTTCCTGGAATTGGAAAGACCTATCTCAGAACCCAAAATCATTCCAGTTCTCCCCAATAATGGCACAGCAAAATTTTTAACTAAAACAAAAAGAGATTCTGTACTTGTTTTAGTGGGAATAAAGGAAATACCAAAAACTTTACTTGTGGTCTTGGACTTTCCCTGCTCCTTACTTTCCACCTCGCAGGAGGACACAGACATATCATGAAAGATTTGCTGAGGGAAGTCCTGTGAACTGCAGGCACCTGGCAGCTCTGACAGGTTTGCTAACGAGGGTGCACACCTGCAGCAACCTGAGCTCCCTGAAAAAGGCCAAATAGATTTGTGCCTCCCCTGGTGCATGTGGGTGTGCTCTGCAGGGCACAGTGTGGCAGCTGCAGGACAGTCAGAGAGGGCTGTGCTGACCTGGGGTACCCTGGGGTCCCGGGGTCCTGGCCAGGAGCACCCCTGAAGTCAAATAGGGAGTCCATGCATTTTAGACTGCTGGAGTCTGGCCAATGAAGCTGGGGCTGAGATCAGTAGAAAAGAAGGTGAGTTGTGTCTTCAACTTCTTTTATTTGCCCTTAGAGTATCCATCTGAAAGTGGGAATGGACCTCCTGCCCAACTAGCCATCTGCATAGCAGTCAGGAGTCAAGCCAAAGGTGCAAGCAGCACGTGGTGGGCAAGGCTGGCTGTGCTCTCGTCTGGCTCCTGGCATGGGGCTCCTGGCATGGAGGGTTTGCTCCGTCCTGGACTGATGGGAAAAGGTGCCAGACTTCCCAGCTGTTGGAAGGGAAGGACAGGCCACTGCTTGTGGCAGCATGGTGCTATGCCTCCAGCCCTTCTCAGGGTAGGCAGGCGCCAGCTGGGGGCTCAAGGAGGCCACCCCACACCTCCTGCCCTGCCTGCACCCAGCCCCTGCCTACACCCTGCTGCTGCCCTCCAGCAGCTCAAGCAGGCTGGGGTGCCTGAGCAGGAGGCAGGGAGATCCTGGGAACTTAGTGTAGCTCTCCAGAAAAAGTCAGCAGGATGCGGAGGCTGCAGTGCAGTGACCTGTGAATGTTTCACCTCTGCTCCGCCTTGGGAAGAACACCCATAATGCCTTCTTTGTTTGAAATACTCTGTCCTGTCCTTGTGCAAAAAGGGTGCCAAAAATGAAGCTCTTACAGATGCTGAGGAGTGTCGTTGGACTGGTCATGTTAGTGCCATGAGGAGCTGAGGGATGGGAAGTGGAGGCAGGA
The DNA here is from genome assembly GCA_013400975.1 of Atrichornis clamosus. Taxonomy (NCBI): domain Eukaryota; kingdom Metazoa; phylum Chordata; class Aves; order Passeriformes; family Menuridae; genus Atrichornis; species Atrichornis clamosus. The sequence goes on along the minus strand of WBMZ01010519.1, from coordinate 20,390 downwards.
TGAAGTGGGAAGGTGGCTTGTCCCAGCTGGGATAGAACCTGAGTGTGCAACAGGATGGGGCCCTGGGCTGAGCTGGGCACCTGGTCCCAGTGCTGAGGGCGACCAGGGTGGCATCAAGGACCTTGCAGGACCAGAGAAAGAGTGAAAATCATGTGCTAAAACATCTGAGTTGTATTCCCTATATTTTAATTATTATTGATTGGCTTTTAACCTTGATGCCAAGTGCAAACATCTCTGCCCAGATAGAGACCACAAGGGAGAACAGCAGCCATACTCGATAACACCATCATTTACATAAGCGAGACTCAGATTTGGTGCTGGAAAAACACCTGCCTGAGGCAGGTGTGGTGCTCTGTCCTTGCGGGGTCAGAGCAGTCACAGCTGTCACTTCTGGGTGTCGGCTTTCTTGATGCTCTCAAAGGGGTTTCTGTAAGCAGTGGCTGTGTCCCCTCCAAGAAAAAAGCAAAAGCCAAGTGACACATCTGGCTGGACGCTGGGGACCCCACTGTAGTTCAGCTGACCCTCTGCTGAGGGTCACTGGTGGATCTGCAAAGAGGGAAGGAGCTCCTGCATCCTTCTCCCCAACGAGGAATGGGGGCACCCCTGGAGCACCCACTCCAGGGGGTGTCCCTGAAACTGGGCACCTTGCAGGGACCAGCTCTCCCACACGATTCCTTGTTCAACCTCATGACCTTCCCCCGTTTGGAGGGTGGGATTTTTTTCTGAAAGAAGCATGTATTTTATCTTTCTATTATTTTTAACATCCTCTAGTGTCCCAACGAAGACCCCCAGTCACCGACTCACCAGCTGTGGCTGCAAACTCACAGCAGAGGGGGTATTTTTTCCCTCGCCCCCGGGTTTTTTTTTTTTTGTCTCCGTTTCCTTCGTCCCCCCTCTCTTTTTGCCCCCTTTCTGCTCTCCCTTTTTGCCCCCCTTTTCTTTAATCCTTTTTTCACACCTCTCCCCGTCCCCTCTTTTCCCCCTTAATCTTCGGGTCGCTGTTGTTTGTGTGCTTCTATGTATTTATTTCTGTCTTTCCTCGGCACCGATTTGCCCGGACGCTACCCTGCGCAGCCCCGTTCCCCGCTCCCTTCCCATTCCCCCCCGGCCTTGTCCCGCCGTCCAGTTTCGGTTTCCTGCGGGAGCGGCGGCGGCGGGAGCGGCTTCCGGGAATCGGCGGTGCCGCGCGCGGCCGCGGGAGGGCGCTGGTGCGGCGGTGCCGGGGGAAGCCCGGGCCGGGCCGTGAGTCAGGGGCAGGAATGGCCGGGAATTCCAGCCGCCCTGCCGGGAAACCCCGGCCGCGCCGGGAAAACCCCCCCCCGGGCATCTGGCTGCCGGTGCCTTGACCCCCCGAGGGGGCTCCGGCGCCCGCTCGATGCGCTGACCCCCGGCCGAGCCTGAAGAAGGAAACCAGGAGTGCTCTCTGGGATGAGTAATGCTGCTCGCCGGGTCAGTTGAAGTGTGAAAGGGAAGTATTGCAGGTTAATTAGAGTGTTGTTTTACTCTAAGTGCATGCTGTTTCCCCTGGGCGTGCTAGAAAAGATGATTTCTATGTAAAATAGAAAAATTATATACGATATTATATATAAATTATAGAATATATTTTAGTAATTATACATATTATATAAAATATAGTCGAGAACCCCCAGAAAAATTAGCATATACTATCTATAATATATAGTACATGCAAAATAGAATAAATAATTATAGAATACATAATTCAGCACATGTTTATTGTATCTCTATGTTTTTTTCTCCTGGGCATGCTAGAAAACTTCATTCTTTCAAACTTTCTACATAAAGCCATAGTTAATATTAAAGTACAGCTGGAGCAGTTACCCCCTGAAGCAGGATGCAGGTGGGTCGGAGGGCAGGTGTCTGGGGTGGTTTGGGGCTGCAGTGATCCAGACAGAGCTCCTAGAGCTTTAGAGTTCAAAAGTTCCTTACTCTGCTGACCGTGAACTTGTCCGGCTGACTCGTGCCAGCAGCGTGGTTCGTTTTCTTCTCGTGGGTAGTTTCATCACACCCTGTTCAGTCTTTGCACACTCGTTTCTCCTCACCATTCCCGGGTGTTTTCCACGGCCCAGTATAGCTGGAGTCAAACCAACCCATTCCTTTTCCTCCACTTTTTGGCCCCTCTGAAGTGCACGCACTGAATTCAGGGAAAGCTGTTCTGGGAACTTTCCCATGGGCACTCGCCTGCCTGGATTTAACTCGCATGGGGCTGCACCCCGGGTTATACCGCTCTGCTGATGTCTTGTTCTCTAGGCAAGGACTTTTTGGCTGTCACATCCTTCCTGCTCCAGTGAAACCCGAGGCAAAGGGTTCATACGGCTGAGCCCGGAGCCTTGTGTCCCGCCGGCACTGCCTTCCTCCGGGTGGCACCGCGGGGACAGGGATTGCTGTGGGGATGTGCTGAGCACGAACGGGACTTGGGCTCAGCTCAGGAACGGGAAACACTGCGAAATGCGGCACTTGAGTCGAAGCAGCTCTGCGCATCACAAGGAAAGCCCTGTCTGGGATTTTTCCTGCCCGAAAGCTCTCCCTGGAGATGCCTCCAGCATTTCTGGTCTCCTGTTGCCACCTGCTGTCAGCCACCCACCGCCGCCTCCTACTCCTGTGCAGAGGCTGCTCTGCTCTGGGGATTGAGCTGCAGCAGAGTAAAGCGTCTGAGAGATCAACGTCTGCACAAATAACTTATAAATAATAATTTTGCTGATTAATCCTTGTTTCACCAGCAATTGTGCCTGCTCTGCCCATCTTATGGGGAAATACTGTGAAAAACTGTATTTTTCCTTCATGGAAGTCGGATAACACTAGAAAACACTGGAAAAATCAGCACTGATGTGGCAAGAAAATGTTTTGTTTCTGTGTATTTGTTCTAGCACCACAGGATTCTCATCCGTCTTTCTCCCGGTGTCCCCAAGGATGTCCCCGAACAAGGAGCAGGATGCTGACATGTTGTATCAGGACATGTGTGATACAGGAATTTGGAACACATTAAATCAAACTCTTGGCTACACTGTGACCTCGAGTGCCTTGCTCATCTGCTCAGCTTCTTTCTTCACCATGTCAGAATTGGTAGGTTTTGCAAGAATCTTTTTCTGTGATTAGAAAGACATTAGATGAACCCACCTCTCTCTCTGGCTAAAAACCTCTTCTCAATTTGTTTCTCATTTCTTTCTCCTATATTTAAAACATTTTATTTTTTATATAAATTAATTTATGCTGGGATATTTATAGCAAAAAATGCAAACATCATCCAGGGAGCTGGAGAAAATGTGTGAGTTCAGCTCTGTTACAGAGGTGGGTACCTTATTGTGCTCTCTGGGTTTTAGTTCACACATCATTAGAAATAGCTTTCAGCAATACACTTGCTCGCTCACCTCAAGGATATAATTCCCCTGACTGATAATTAGATTTCCTGAAATATGGGAATAGCCTGGAAGAAACTGGGATTTGGGGCAGGGGTGGGAAGGCAGAGATAGATATTTATTCATTTTATTAAAAGTAGTAAAAACAGTAAAAGTACAGAATAAATATTTTCTCCAAAATAATTTTATCTATCAAATATAATTTAATTGACACAATAGAAATAAATTCATACTGATCTAAACACTCCTATCCATTAACATTGTAAAAACCCCATTAATTCTCTAAGTGGCATATGTTCAGCTCCTTACAAATCTACACTGGTCTTCCAAAGCTGCAGGCAGAGTAAAATCTCAGGATGTGTTTCTCAGTGCTTGTGGAAGGATTTGGGCAGAATGCTGAGGAGGCTGCATCGAGGTGATCATACCTGTGTCACTGCAACGTTCTTGTAACCCTTCTGGCAAATGACATACAGATATATATATATATATATATATAGATATAGATATAGATATATATATATTTAGCGAGACTTAGGCAGAGCTCAAAAGGTGGGTGCTCTCTGCCTATGATTTTGCAGTTCCACCTGGATTCAAAGGAGTGGCAAAGCCTAGTTAGGTCCTTTTGTAATCCCCTGCATGACTTGCTTTATCAAGCACTGAAATTTTCATCCCAAAATACAAATGCCATTTCACCACCAAGACTTTAAGATATCAAACATGAACCAGTGCAGTACCATTGAAACTGAAACTGCTATGTTTTAACACAAAGGAGGAATACTTCTTAAACAAGGAAATGTTTTACTAGTCATATAAATTTACAGCAATTGTAGAAACTTCTAACTGTACACTCTTGTGGTTTGTAATACTTTTTTGATAAATGTCATCAGCTTTTTTATAAATATTTTTGTGTTCCTTCTTTCTGTGTCACAGGTCCCCTGAAAAATTAATAAAGAAAATGAAATTGCTTAATACTTAATCATTATTTAGAGCTTTTAAATCTCAACATTATTTTATAAATGATACAATTTTTTCTTAAATTTTCTGGTCACACGTGTGAATCCTTATTTTAGAGGTGGATCAAGCCGAATATTAGAACAAGGGAAGGATAGAAACATGAGATAATGCCAGGACTTATTTTGTCATGTACTAAAACCAAGTCAGTACAGAAATGACTCTCTTTTGTAGACATAAATACTTGCTTATGAATTATGGATCATATTTTGTTGCACCTCTGCTGCATGATCTCTGGTAGACAGTGAATAAATTCCTACCTCTTTTGACAGGCTTGGTGTGAGCCATTCCTTCAGTCCTTCAAATTTTTGGAAAAAACCACTGAATTTTTTCATAGCTGGATTATTTTTCAGTTGTTCTGTTCCTTCGAAGATGGTGGTGATACAATTCACATCCTAAGATGGAAGAAATAGAAAAACTGAGATACAAGAATTTGTAACCATGAGCTACAATGAGTTTACTAAAAATCATGGTGCGTTATGCCCAGCTGCCTGGGTGGGAAACTCATTCTTACTGACTTTTGGGCTTGAGTTTGCAAACAACTTAGGCAAGTGTGCTTATCTGCTGTACACATTTGTTCTCTGCAGACAGAAACCTGGCAAAGGAAAGTATCTGCTGGTGTGTGTTTTGTAATGTCCAAATGAAATATGTCATTATCTAAAGACTCAGTCCTGCCTCTTCTGCAGCCGTGTGAAGACTGGCTTGATTTCTCACATCTGCTTATGTCTCTCGAACACGAGAGAAAGAAAATAAATCAACATGAAGCTACTCCAAAACATTAACCTGTGTGACATCTGACACCTGTGTGCCAGGGGAGATGGGGACAACAGTCCCCCTCTCATTTCCCGGCCCCTGTCCTGTCCCCAGGGTGGCCGTGCCAGTCCTCTGCCACAAAGCTGTTGCTGGCTTTGGTCTCCGAGACCTTGTGGTCTGGACAGGGCTGCCAGGAGGGGGAGAAGGGATGTGAGAGGAAAGCCAAGCAAAGAGTGATGATGGTCACACTCTCCAGTGTGGGGCTGTTTTGGAAGAGGTCAGCTAAACTCACAAAGAAGGAAAGGAGGAGAGGACACAACCACCAGCAGCAGGAACAGATTTAAGTGCAATAGAAGTAAGTGATGAAAAATGAAGAAGAACCTGGTTATTGAAGATTGGAGGAAATGCAGGCAGCTGCTGAAGGTCAGCATTACACCCATGATGTTCTCAGCCAACATGTGGTCTCCTGTTAGTCATTCCTGGATGCTGCTGATGAGTAGGATCATTTTTCCCACAGCCTTGCTTGGGAAGCTGCTTGCTTCTGCCACTGACAAACAGCAAACACAGAGACACCGAGGAAGTCTCTGTCACCTCTGGACCCAAAGAACAGGTGAGAGGGAAGCAGCGCTTCTGCCCAGAGGAGAGCTGGGCACTGGCACAGTGGGCTGTGGTGGCACCACCAGGGACCTCATCAGGGAAAGGGACAAATGAGCTGCCCCCATTGGGTACTCCTGATTCTGGGCCAAAACCTCAGAGCTAAAGCCAGCCCAACCCCCAGTCTGGGAAGAGAGCTGTTCCAGAGACAAGTTACAGAGCCAGGAACTTCACATCTAATTTGCAAGGAATGGGCTGGATTTGATACCAAAAAACCCCCACTCTCCCGTAGCTAGCTTAGGGCACAAACGGGAATTATCCTGCTCCTTCAATGAACTAATGACACAGACTGCATTCCCACAAATAGCTGTCTGGCCACACTATTAGCAGAAGAGCTCTGTGCTGGGCTGTGGTCTGTGAAAACTAAGATTCTAGGTGATGCACAGCAGAGAAGAAAGCCTCATTAAGAATATTTACATGATGAGGGAGTCATTTAAAATCATGTCAGAAAGAAAACCTGAGAGGGGACAGGAGAAATTTATTGGAGATGCAAAAAAAGGTGGGAAATTCATAAAGGGGTGTTTGATCTTTAAGACAGACCCTGTTCCTGGACACCCAGTCACTGGTGTCCTGTTCAGGGGGCATAAACACCATCCTTCAGAGAAGATGGGGTAATACAACTATTTAATCCCCTTACTGGTGGTAAGGATATAAAAAGCCATTTCTAGAAGTAGGCTAAATAGAGCAGACTAAACAGAAGGATTTTTCAGACACACAAGCAGGAAGTGTGAATGAATTTACTCTTTCCTTTTTAGCTGTCTTTCATTCAAAAAACTGATTCAGAAAGTCACTCCATGTGTGTGTGTTCTGCAGGAGATTTACAAAAACATAGAACAAGTATAGTTGCTGTCCTTTTATATTACAGCATCTTTTTTTGATTCAACATTTGATTGGTTTTTAAAATGTTTTATATCTAATGAGACTTTATATCCTGTAATTTATTTTATATCTTACAATAGCTACATTTAAAGTAACCATTTGCTCTTAAATACAGTATTTTATATATAGATATATATATAGAGAGAGTATTTTAGGGTGCAACAATTTATGAACTATTTCAATTTCCAGTGAAGAAATTAACCAAAAATGTTAATTTTATTAAAAAAAATCTTTTACTTACATCTATATTGTTGGGAGTTTCTATCCTCAGATTCTGAAAAATAATATATTAATTCAGACTTTCAGATATCTTCCTCATTAACATTGATTAAAAAATATTATCACATAGATTGTTTTACTTTCAAAGAAAGTTGAATATCCAAGAACAAGAGGATTCAGTTTATCAAATTTTAGATTAGAAAAATGGAAATTGAATTTTACCTGAATATCCTTTGTCAGCACCTCATACATTTGCTGTAGTAGTGTCAGTAATTCAGCCATGCTGCTCATCTGGGGAGCAGCAGAGATGCCTGCAGCCAGCAGCCAGAGAAGATAGAGATGGGTCTTCATCCTCCTGATGTGCTCAGAGAACCTGTAAGTGGTTCTGGATCAGTCCTCTATCATTTTATGATCTCCACAAGGAAATAACAGTTTAGGTTGAATTTTAAAACTGATTAAAAAAAAAAAAGCCATTTGTTGAGACTTTCTGGAAGAGAAAGGTTCCAGTAAATTTGGTGTTTAACCTTGGGACACCCTCCTTACCCAATCAGCTTTTCCATGGAAAGTAGGTAGTGAGTATATAAGGAGTGGCTTCTCAATTTGAAACTTAGTAAAGCATAGAATGACCCGAAGCATGACCAAACAGTTGCCATCTCCACAGCACTTCTCTAGAAATCAGAGCTTCTTTGATCACAGTGTGATCGTCTGATAGATAATAGGAAAAAGACTGGTATAAGAAAAAACCCCCTGCAAAACCCCATGGAAAACATGTGGCCCATTGCCTAGAAAGGAAAAACTGCAGCACTTGTGCAATACTTGTCGCAAAATTTTGAAAAAATGCAGGTATTCTTTAAGAGTTAATTAATTTACAGCAGAAGCCGCTGCCCTGGAGCATCAGGGTGGCTCTGGGCATGGGCACAGCAAAGTGGCCCTTTGTGGGTGGAGAAGGAGGGATGCAGGGCGTCCTGCGTGGGTCAGCCCAGACTCCATGGACACAGGTGGTGCCCCAGAGTCGCTTTTGTGCCAGGACAGTGGTCCCCTTACTGCCGCCTTTGCTGGCCAGGAGCTGGCCAGGGGAAAGCCCACCAGGTTTGCGAGGGTCCAGTCTAAGGCCTTCATTCATTGAAGGCATTATGGTGTGCTACCTGGCCAAATCAGCCAGTGACTCAGGTCTCCTTCTTTTCTCAAAGCTGGAGAAACTCCTTTTCAATTTCTTTTTGGAAAAGCATGATGTTGTTTGACACAACTGAAGGCAGCGGGCGCGGTGGCTGGAGTGCAGCCCCGTGTCTGCCGGGCAGGAGCAGATCCGCGGAATCTGCTTGTGGGGTCTGATGCCACAGCACTTCAGAGTAAGCATCTCAGTATCTCAATACTTTGAATTGGGGAAGTCAAAAGTCAGTAGTGGTTATGTGGCTTAGCTCAAGCTAACCTACAGGCTGGCTCTGCCTGCTTTACTGTATCTGTTTGTCACCTCTAACTAGATTAGGGTTTTTTCCATACTTCATGCTTATCTGTAGAATTTTCTCATCACACAGCTCTGAGGATCATGTCCTTGTAGGAATGTGGCCAGTAATAAGAAAGAACCTTTTTACAACCAGGAGGTAAAGCACTGGCACAGATTATCTGGAAAAGCTGTGGGTGCCTCATTCCTGGAAGTGTTCAAGACCTAGGTCGGGTGAGGTTCTGAGCAAACTGGTCTAGTGAAAGATGTCCCTGCCCATGGCAGGGAGTTGGAATGAGATGGTCTTTAAGGTCCCTTCCAACTCAAACCATTCAATGATTCTGTGACCTCTGCATCAGTGCATATCTGGGAGTTCTGCAAAGAACCTGCCTGGCACTACCAGTTGCCCTCTGGCTGAATTCGTAAGCCATATAACCGAAAATACTAAGCCCTGCTCTTGGCTCACTGTGTTTTTGTTATTTTACATCTCACTTGTTTCGGTCTCTCTCAAATTCACACTGATCTTTCAGGCAAACCTCCTCTCCCCTTTGGCTGCTACCTGGGCTGCACCTGCCAGCCAGCCTGAGGTTCGACCCCACCATTAGAGACCTCTGTGGGCAACTCAGTTTTGGCTCATGCTCGGTTGGAATTACCGACATTTTCCACCTTTTCCTTGGCCGACAGTTGGGCCATCCACCGTAGCATGGTGGTTCCTGTGCACAATGCAAGGGGCTGCCCACAGGGCTGCCGGACACTGCAGTGTCCCCCCACCTCAGATCTCCTTGCACTGGGGCTGCTCAGCACAGAGAGCACATCTGTCTCCAATTCCATTCCTGGCCGGCACAACTGCCAGCAGATTTTGTCTCAGGCCTTTTCTTTTCCTCCCTCTCTTGCATTTGGCATTTGTGGCCACTTCTGCAGAATCCTAGCACTGTCCCAGAACTTTGAATGACTTTTTTTCCCCCTTAATAAATTTTGTCTGCAGGAGATAATTCATGGTTCCGAAGAATTTGCAGATATTTTTGTAACATATATCAGTAGCGTGAGCTGGCCTTTCAGCTTTTCCCAGCTCCAAAGGAACAAGATTGGTCCTTCACTGCTGTTTTATCATTCTCTCTTCTTGTGACATATTCCAAAACCACTGTACTTCTCAATGCAGGGATTTTTCCTTTTCCTTTTTTCCTTCACTTTTTTTCCCCTCTTCTGCTTGAGCTAATAGAATTCCTCAAGTACCTGTTTTTCTCTCTAAGTTGTCTCAGTGCCCCTACACAAACCATAGTTCCATCTCCCAGCCTCAGGTTCATTATTTTTCAGATGATTTGGGGTTTTGTTTTTAACATGAGTGCAGGGTTAAGAAGGATGATGTAAGAAAAAAATAGGGCAATGTAAGCAACAGGTCCTGACCTCAGTAGTGTACATCTCTGGTAACTATAGTTCTGGAATTTGTCTGATCTGTGAGTATGGTCAGAGTGAAGGCACCACAAACACAGAATTGGTAGGAATAGGAATAAGAACAAGCAAAGAAAACATTTCAGAAGAAACTCTGGAGACTGGAGTAACAGACAGCAAGTAGAAATCCAAATGGCTGGGTTTATCTAAAGTGTCTATTTGAATTTGGAATGATCAGGAGGATGGAAGTGAATAAATAATCTAAGTAATCAGTGAATTAATGACTTCTGATACTAATGAAAAAGGCATTTCAGTGGGAGTCAGGGTGTGATAAGCTTTCATGTTAGAGCTGATTTAGGAATATTATTTAAAAAAACCCAATCACATGATGATACGAGTGTGAAAACAAAGTTATCCTAAAAGCTGTGCAAGGTTCTGCTGACGCCAGCTGGGATCACCCTGGGCAAGGGCTTCTTTGCATCAAGAAATGGTGATGATTCCTGCAGGTACGTGCCTGCATTTGCTTGATGGACTCAGCAAATGCCTTGTAAGAACTGAGCTGCAACTCTTTGTAGGAGCTGGTTTTGCTCTTTCATCAAGACACATGTGAAGTTACAATGCTCAGATAAGTTTTCTTTACTGCTGTGAGTACAAAATGCAGCTCTGCTATGGTGCAGTATCTTGTGCCTCTCAAGCCTGCCAGGATCAAGAAAAGTTTTGGAAACCAGGGAACAACTCCTGCAGAGATGCTCTGGAATGTCTTCTCACAGTGGTTATGTTTCAGTATTTTGTGCTGGGGGCTTAGTTTAGAGCAATCCAGTTGAAATGGAGTTTTCTCTTATCCTGACAAATTTTCTGATCCTCAAACTCACCCGTGTCCTGGGGCTGTAGAAACTGTTTCAACCTTTTGCAATACTCTCACTTCTGAGACAGCGATGGAGAGAAGCCAGGTGAGTGTGAAAAGAAAGTCACTAGCAGGGAGTCATATTCACCATTTTTAAGGAATGAATCTTTAGATTTTTGCTGCCTGCCAGCCGTATGTGCCCCTTGCAAGGGTGGCTGCTACAGCAAGGTACGTGTGCATGTGCAAATCCAGGCTGAATGCTCTAGCAGTGAGCAGAATTCCTGCTTCCTGCAATGGAGAGCAAAGATAAATGCCTGGACTTCGTGCTTGCATCCCAAAGTGGTGCTATTCCATAGTGCTGCTCCTGGAGCATCTCTGCCCCAAAATTGCTCTGGTGATTCTTCAAAGGCCAGTTCCAAGCCAGGGAAATTGTGAAATTTAGTGAAGACTGGTTTTGACCTAAATTACATGAAATAAAACCTTTTCCTGAGAAACAGGCTGTTGGGAGGAATTTTGTTTACAGTCCTGTGACAGTCTGTGGGAGTGACTGCTTTCTGGAAACAATATGTGCAATATCTGGCCAGTTTTTTCACAGCTCCCTTCTAGTGCTGGACACTGCTGTCAGTGGGACTCTGTCAGATCCCACTCTAAGACCAGCTTGACTGAGCTGTTGCACAAAATGGGATGCTTCCTATAGAGAAGAATAAAGGCAGAAGAGAAGAGGAAAGAGAGGAGAGAACTGCAGCTCCAGACCTAGCCAAAACTAACTGAAATGTGGATGTCATCTGCTGCTCGCTCTCTGTCCTGGGCTGGAGCAAAGGCACAGCTGCTGGCTGGCCCAGGCTCTATTAGAAAGCTTTTAAGCATCATGGGAAATGCCAGTGGAATGGTAGCCAGAATAGTTAAATAAAAAACCCAACCCTAGTCCATTGTCTTGTATCTCCCTGAAGTGCCAAGGCAGAGGAATGGTGGTGGGATGCTTACACTGCTTCAGATCTCAGCAATTCTTCTGGCAGCTATAGCATCTCTTCTATTTTCTAGAATCCTTTGGCTTCCCTAGCCAGAAAATGAAACTTGTAGCAGCTCAGAAACCTGTGATTACGATTTTTTCCAGCCGAAACAACTCAGTATATTTGTCTCTAAATGTTTTGTTTCTTTGTTTCCTGATTTTTATAGCGGCAGCAATTCGCTGGGTTTCAGTTCCCACAGCACCGCGCTCTGCAGCAGGACCCTGCCTCGGGTGCCCTCTGCCTTCAGCAAGACCTCTGCCATGTGCCTGATGACTCTGGTTTGAAACAGCACCTTTCTTTTCTCTATTGAAATGACTTTACAGTAGGTTAACAACATGGTAAATGGATACTGCACCATCTCGGCAGCACACTAAAAATCCATTTCTGCCACTCAGGCTATTTTAGAATGCTCCCAAGGATTCTAAATTGTCCTATAATCCTGGCACTGCTATTCCTGAAGAGCACAGAGCATAAAACAAGAATTACTTGTGCTCCAAACTCTGTTAATCTGTGCTAATGCAGGACGCAGAATGCTTCCAGAAGAACAAAATAGAAAGAAAACAGATTTCGCTGTGTGGATGGACCCAGCACAAAGTAATGAGATGGAATAGTGAAAGAACATACTTTAAATTACGAGCTGAGCTTATGCAAAGTTACATTAAAATATTCTGTAATTAGAGATGTCTTTTGCTAAATTAGCTAGTTAAGCTCCAGTGTGGTCCTTTAAGCAGTCAGTAGCATTTGTCTGTGCTTGTCTTGTGAGGTTTAGCTCGGTGTGGGTGAGCAGTATTGTCCCCACTGTAGGTACAGCACATTGTAGCTCCCACTTTTAGCAGGTTTTAGCACATTTTGAAAAGAAAGATGAGTTTTTAGCGTGACTTGTGGTAATATTACAGTCACTCAGCAATGGTTGGTTGAAAGGGGTTTGTTTTGATTAAATTATAGTTTCTGCAAACTTTATGGTAAAATGCTGCCTTTGCTCCTACTTTTCCATTTTATGCAGAAAGCTGGAGTGAAATGTAAAATAATAGAAAAAAGTGATGCTTTCCAGTCTTGCCTCAACTTTAGCAGCTGTGCGTCATTTACAGTTACTTGTGAAAGCTGATGTTGAAGTACTTAAAATCTCCTCTGTGTGGGACAGGTTTCCCGGCTTCCTGCATTTCCCTGGATGCGTTGTTGATTCCTTGGGAGCTGTGTCAGAAGGGCACTGTTTAGAGAGGTACCTACTCATGTTTGCTCGTTCAAAGTTCATGGTTTTGCTCTTGTCTGCTCGCGCTAGAACTCCGGCAGTGACTAACGGCGTGGGCACTGACTGGGGGACAGTGCTCTCTGTGCTTCCTCTTCACTGCTCTATTTGTTTTCTCTGAGTAAGGTTTATTAGTTTCAAGACTGACTGGATTAGCCACTGCCACATTGCTAATTCCAATGTCTGGATTCATCCTGGCTTTTCTCAGTCACCAAGATGTAAACCTCTTTGCTGTGCACCCTTTCATTTCTTGTAAGATCTTGTCTATCTGCTACAGTCATCAAACCAGATGGTTCCTTGGAATTATGCTCAATTACTTAATCCTATTGTTTATTTCATTAGAGAGGGTCTACAATTTCCCAAAAGTACATCCATGCCAAGTATTTGTCACTTAAAAGTTACACAATGTCTAGCTGGGCAGATCCTCAAACTGATTCACGCCCCAAAAGCCAGCTCAGTGAATTCACTGCATTTCATTTGGAATTCAATGTATGCTTCCAGAAGTGTTTTTTCTCTGACACTTCAGATTCTAGAAAAATGTAATATTTTTATTTAGGAAAAGTAACTTGTAAATACATTCTCCATTTCATGTAAAATACAGCTTAAGGCAATTCTGAGAAGAAAAACCAACCAAACAAATCCAGTCTAAATTAGACATCCCTTGCTACCACCATTGTTTCTGTTTGATAATTATCACCATATTTCTATGGCAATAACCCAGAGACCTGCTCAGGGCTTCGTTTTGGCCTGAGCCAACAACACTAATTCCTGACTCTTTACATCAAAATTTGAAGATACCATGGGTTGAAAATAAATTTTGTGTAATATTAATATAAATATGATCTGCTGTCACACAAAAGATATTAATTAAATAAAGAATGTGTATCATGCAGGTATACTGCACTGCAATTATATTGTTGGATTACAGGGAAACATTATTCACAAATTTAGTTATGCACATACTTAAAAGGTAGCCTGCTCTCCTTTTTTCTTCTGGCTTCAGAAGATATTTGATGATTTTTAAGTGCTTGCAGGAGAGCACTTCAATGGATTTGACTCTTAATCTGTATATTTTTTTATTTCACTTACATAGCCTTGACATACTCTAGCTATTATAGTGCACAACCCCCACAATATAATTAATAATTTAAAGTTCTTTTATTCATGATCACTTTGAACATTAGGACTCTGTACAAATATAAAAGCTCTCTATAAATTAAATAAATATGTTAATAACTGCAATAAGACATAAATATCTGATAACATATGAAACATTCATGTTAACGTTGTGCTGTCCCTTCGCGGTGCTCTGTGTTCCATCAGAATCAGCTCTAGTGTTGGGTGAGAGGCATCTCCGAGTACTTGGGGTGCCAGCACCTGTCACCAGGACTTCCAGCAGTTCTCGTGCACCTCCTGGAAGTACCTCGCGAAGCGCTTCAGGGCTGTCTGTCCGGGCACGTCTGTCGTCAGACAGGAACTGTTGTTCTCAGGTTTCTAGAATAATGATAATAGCAACAGGTAATAGTGAAAATAAGGGAGAAAATAAGAAGAACATATTGTGGAGAAGCTGCCGGTGGTTGTTCAAGGGGATGTTTAATCAGAAGGAAAGAGAGATCTGCATGAATGAGCAGAGAGGAGGCATTTGAGTATCAGGAATACTCCTTCATGGCTGACTTTGCTTACTGAGATGTGGTTTAGGGCCTTTTCTTATCAGTCTCCTGGCTAGTGACAAGTCCCAGGATTTGCCTACAGGTGATGCTTCTTTTAGGAAACTGTAACTTCCATCCACACTATGAATTTCAGCTATTTTCTGCTCAATGGCAGCAGTAATGCTCAACAGTGTGAAACTGAGAGTATGCAGAGACAGCATCAACATTTTGCTGTTGACTTTAGTTGACCAGGAGGCTGGATTGCTTAATTTCATGTATTGAAAACAAATGAGTGGTACACTCATGTAATTTCACATTTTTACCTGGAGTGGCCCTAATCAAGCCAGGGGAATTGGAACTAGATGAACTTCAAGGTCCCTTCCAACCCAACCCATTCTATGATTCTGTGACTATAAATAATTGATGAGAAACTTACTGCGTGTGTTTTATTTAAAGTTGATGTTATGTGATCCAAGTTTTTCTCCATCAGAGAAATGTGTGTTCCTATTGGATTCTTAAAGGAAACTTTCAGCCCTTCTATGGTTCTTTCAAGTTGGCAGGGAACATGACTGCACTAAAAAAAAATCAAATAACAGCATAATTATATTCTGCCAAATGAGTTAACTTTTATTTTTCAGTAAATTCAGTAACTATTTGCATGCATAGCAGAAACAGAAATTACCTATTGTCTACTCTATTTCTGTACAAATAGAGAAAGAGGTACTTTCCTATGTTTTCTGGGATTTGATAAAAAATCTACAGCAGGAGAGAAAAGAAGCATATAACATTAAAAAAATTGTTATAAAGGAAAAATAGGGAAAAGAGTTGTGAAAATAGACAAAAATCCACTGGGGTTGCAGTTTTATCAAAACTACACTGAGTAGCCCGAGAACGTTAGATCTGCCAATTTCCTCTCCCAGCTACATCTCCACACAGAAGGACAGAAGCACCGTTCCCCTTGGTCCATAAAGTGCTGTCATTAAAGCTGAAAGCTCTAAACAATTTTTCCTTTAATGACAAGATCTCCCAACAACAGACTGGCTGTTCTTAATTATTTTTCACCAACTTTTTTTCAGTTCACAGAGCCTGAGCCTGAGAAATCTGCAGACCACAAACTGAAACCACTGATCAACAGGGCTGTGGGCAATAACCATTTGTGCCATCAAATTGTTTGCTTCAGACACAAACTTAATGATGTTTTATAATACTCAACTCGTTTGCCAAGAGGTAAGAACATTTTAGTGCTTCAAGTACTAACCCTATTCACCACCCTTGGTTCTAAATGACAGCAGGTGATGTTCAGGGTCTGCAGCTCACACAGTAATGTTGAGAACAGCCACAGTAGTAATCTCTGTGCCAGAATCCTGAGATTTCCTTCAGGAGGAGTATAACCAAGTCTCAGAGACCATGGTCACTGAATTGGTTATTTATTTCCATGGTTTTCCATACAAGGAAGTTCACTGAATTAGATAGAACTGCCCAAGAACCATTAGCATATGTATTCCCTTTTAGTGAGATTTGATCTTTTTTAGTAGTCTAACTCTCTTTTCCTCAAGATCTGCTACAAAGCATCATCATTTTTCAAATAATCAGCAACAACAGAATAAAGAAGTTTGAAAGTCTTACCTGAAATTTCCCCTTGGGTACTGGAAGAAAGATCTAAAATTTTAAAAAAGAACATACTGTTAGAAGGTATTTCTCCTCTAAGTGACTGCCACATTGTTAAACATCTCTAACTACATATCATCTTCATCAGGTTTTCTATTTCTGAACTTCCTTTGGGGAAACAATTGCAGCACCAGCTTCTGAGGAGAGCTTGACATGCAGTGCTTTGAGCATCACAACTTTAACAAAACACAGGACATGCAAACCAGAGCTGAAACTAGCCCTATTTGTTTTACATTGCCAGCAAAAGAACCATAGAAAATGAAGAAAAAGAGATAACAACCCACCTCTTTGTTTGCTAGAGCCACTAGAGCCTTGAGGTTTGCTTGAAATTCTTCTATTGCACCTCCCATTGAGCCAGGTAAGCAGCAACTCACCAAGAAAATATAGAGCAACAGCATTTTGGCTTCAAGGAAAGCTGTGTTTGATTTATGCACCATATGCTGCCTATATATACCCACGTACACCTTGAATATTAGATGAAAGGGAAAGTTTTCTCATATAGGAAAAGGCACAAGGTCATAGTGTGAATTATCACAGGCACTGTGGGATGCCTCACTGGGGACAGGTTGGGGGGTTTCCTTCCTTCTGACATCAAGTAAGGGGAAAATACCTTTGTGGATAAGAGATGTCATTTTCTTACACGATATCAAAAACTCATCACAGGAAATAGGAGCATTCCTTCTATAACACACATCTTTATGTGGTTCTATTCTTACTTTCGCATCACATAATCAGAGAGATGGAGATCTGAAAAGCTATGTAGTTTTTACATCCCACTCAGTAATATGCCATCCTTTGTTCAGTGGGATTTTCTAACATGAACTGCAGTTCTAGGCTGAGTAAAAAACACCTGCAACTTCTTAGGCATACACAGACCCTAACACCACTTAACCAGTTTGAATTCTTTACCCTTCCTCCCTCACCCTTGCTATTTGGGGAAATTCACCATAGAACACATGGCTGGGAAGGGCATGGGTTTCATTAGCAGCAGGCCAGAGGTGAAAGCATGGCAGGCATTAATGGATGGAATTAGCTGTCCTGGCATCAAGTGAAAAACCTTGTCCTTCAACGTAAGTGGAAAAACTCTATCTACTGAAAAAAACCAAAGTGCTAATAAATGGCTGAAACCTATTTTTGGATGCCTGGCAAGGGCTTGTGAGAGGGTAACAGTCACTCATTAAAAGGTTACAATTTTCCAGCAAAATTGGACAAATCATTCAACAATGTGAGAAGAGTCATCTGGTTTTCCATAGCTACCTGCTTGAGAGCCACAGGAACAGAGAAGACCTTGTGCACATTAAATTACCAGTTTCTCAACACATAATTTAATGAGCAGATCTGTTTAAGTTTTGTTGAAAATGGTGCTTAACTAAGTTTTAAAATATTTTGTTAAAATTTTTGTCCTAAAATTCCTCAAGAAAAGTATAACTATGAGTTTAAAAAGCCTTCTTGAAAGGATCTTTTGATCCTAACTGAAAAAGCTCCTGATAAAGCTTTTAACATTAGGCTTATGGAACATCCTGTTGTCAGGGCACAGGCAAAGAAACACATGAGGTCCCCAGATGAAAATGTTCGGCTCCTGCAAGAGCATGTGGGAAATAATACAACATATACTTCCATTCCTCCACAGAAATCAGTATTTGGCTGCCCTAATAGTAGTTTAGACTGGAAATATAAAAGTGTGTAACTGCTGTTTGCTCTTCTACCTAATATTCCCACCAGATTGACAGATTTCTAGAAGGGATGACACAATAGTACATGTTGCAGAAAGGAGTGACTGAGGTTGTCCCTTCTGCTTCTCAGTCTTTCATGTTCACACTTTCATATTCACAAATTTATAGACTCTGAAAAGCTGATAACTGTGCTGGTCAAAGGAGAGTGATCACAAGTGAAGAAATAATTCCCACTAAACCATCCCACAGTAGCATAAACACACACACACTCTT
Organism: Atrichornis clamosus; assembly: GCA_013400975.1. Lineage (NCBI taxonomy): Eukaryota > Metazoa > Chordata > Aves > Passeriformes > Menuridae > Atrichornis > Atrichornis clamosus. Next base: position 2,307 of record WBMZ01010519.1, on the reverse strand, counting down.
TAGAGAATATATTTCATATTGGTGGGAAAATGGTGTGTGTGAAACAGAAAACTCTTACCAGAAACAGCGCCAATAACTGTCTGCTAATCATCAACTTTCGGAGAATATTCCAGAGGTCAGACTGGCTACAGAATCAGGGTATGGTCTGTGTATCATCTAAAATCTATGTGGAAAAGTGTTGCCATAGAGAAAGCATTGTGCTGCTGAACAACTGAGTCATACTGAGGCAGATACAGGGCAGGAGGCAACACACAAATGGAGTATAATCTGGTGTCATCTCTCCAGAGGACTTGTATTTGCTTCTCAAAGATGGGTGTGAACTTTGGCAATATTTTTACAGCCTGGTTTGACAATATGGACACTAATTTCTTCTTGTCTCAAAATCTGAAGTGGCCACGGCTCATGTTTTGTGAACCTTTTTTGCACTCATAAAAGGTTGGATTATCACCAGAGTACAAGTGTAGTCAAAGCCTGAAGTGTTGGACACAAAACCACCTGCTGGCTGCCAGCTTATGATAAGGTCCAGCCTTACTTCACCTATCATCTCTGTTACTCATTTTAATTACAGATGATGCTGAGATTGAGCACAAAGGGCTGTTTTCCAAAATTTGCCTCTGTTACCTAAGTATGAACTTGATCTGACACAAGAACTAGCTGTGTTGTTTCCCTTCATAGAGGAAATACAGTAAGCGCTAAAATATGCTGGCAAAGTTATTAATCAATGTTGGAGTTGGCTGAAAGCGTAGGCAAATTAGATCCCCAATGCTGTTGTCTCCTACAGTGAACCTGAGATGGCTCCTGCCTGGCTGGGGGCTGCTGGGTCGAGGTAAGCATGTTCATGGCATGTGCAGCCTGACCCTACATTGGAGGGACCTACCTGGAGGGACTCCTGGTCCTCAGGAGTAGGATAACAAAGCTCCAGAGAAGGGGGAGGAAGGGGCAGTCCTCTGGCTTGGATTTTTTTCTAACTGGAAGATGAATAGTGGTTATGGAGCAATGAGGAAGAGGATGTGGAAAAAGACTCGTACGAGAGGGGAAGGAGTTCTGTTGGTCCTAAAGTGAAAGGAACTTGAGCAGCCAAAGGGAGTGATCCCCTTCCCTACTCCTGATCACCTGGAACCTTCCTGCAGTCTCTAAAACCATGTCTCCTGGTTTCAGCTGAGGTAGAGTTAATTTCTTTTAAGTATCTGGTACAGTCCTGTGTTTTGGATTCAGAATGAGAATAATGTTGATAGTATACTGATGTTTTGATTTTTTCTAAGTCATATTTATCCTAAGTTAAGGACTTTTTTTTGTGTATCTCATGGTTGCCAGTGAGGAGGTGGAGCACAGCAGGGACAGGTGACCCAAACTGACCAAAGGGATATTCCACAGCATAAAACCTCATGCCCAGTATATAAACTGGTAGAGTTACCTGCAAAGGATCTGGCATCAGTCAGCAGGTGGTGAGCAGTTGTACTGTACATCAGTCATTTGGGGGTTTCTCCCTATTTATTATCATTATTATTATTATTTACCATTATTATTGTATTTTATTTTGTTTGCCATTATCTCAACGTACAAGTTTTACAGTTGATTCTGTTCACCATTCCACTGAGGCTGGGGGGCAGGAGAGGGGGATTGAGCAAGTGGCTGCATGGTGTCTCATCACCACAATATAAGACAGACATTAAAGCTATTAGAGAGCATCCGAAGGAGGGCAACGAGGATGGGGAAGTGTCTGGAGGTGAAGCTGCATGAGGAGCGGCTGAGGGCATTTGGTCTGTTCAGCCTGGAGGAGACTGAGGGGAGACCTCAGTGCAGTTACAGCTTTCTCGTGAGGGGCAGACGAGGGGCAGCACTGATCTTTGCTCCGTGGTGACAGTGACAGAACCCGAGGGAGTGGCCTGAAGTTGTGTCAGGGGAGGTTTAGGTGGGGTATTAGGAAAAGGTTCTTCCCTGAGAGGGTGGTTGGGCACTGGAACAGGCTCCCCAGGGCAGTGGTCACAGCACCAAGGCTGACAGAGCTCAAGAAGCATTTGGACAATACTCTCGGGCACAGGGTGTGACTCGGGGATGGTGCTGTGCAGAGCCAGCCGGTGAACTCAATGATTCTTCTGGGTCCCTTCCAACCCAGCATATTCTGTGCTTCTGTGATTTCCAGCTGGGCTTAAACCACGGCACCGCCTCAAAACTCCGTCGCTCCTTTCCGAACCCTCAGCGGACGCCACAGCGCGGACTCGCTGCCGGCAACCCCGCGGCCGCTGTGCGCTCCCGCAGCCCTGAGGCGGCCCGCGCCGGGCGGGGCGAGCGCGGCGGGCGGGGCCG
>WBMZ01010518.1:0-117722 GCA_013400975.1 Atrichornis clamosus | reverse complement strand
GGGGGCCGTGCGGGGGTCGGGGGGGCCGTGCGGGGCCGGAGCGCAGCCCCAGCCCCGGTGTCTCTCTCTCGGTGCTGCAGGAGGAAATCCTGTGAATGTCATCGCGGGGCGGCGGGGGAGCGCGGCTGGAGACAAGGCTCCGCGAGCAGACAGCCTCTGCGGGGGCGGCGGGGGCAGAGCCCACCACCGGCACGCCACAAAGGAACCGGCCCTGCCAATGTCATCGGCCATCGAGAGGAAAAGCCTCGATCCTTCCGAGTAAGTGGACGCTTTTTCTTCCTGGTACCCCCGCTCCCCATCCTCCCCGGAGTCTCCCGGTGCCACCCGTCCTCCCCGACGGAGCCGCCACCGGCATTGTGTGCCCGGCAGCCCCCGCCGCTCCCTCCCCCCTTTCTCCGCACCGGGGACACCGGGCAGCGGCGCCCGGGCTGCCCCGGCCCGCGGGGCAGACGGCGTGGGGGAGGTTGGGGAGACCTCCCCAAGTTGTGGGAAGGAGCAGCCGGGAGCAGAAATGCGCAAATCCCCGCGGGAACGGCATCTCCCACTCGCTCATCCCACCCGCGGGGTGGTGGGGATGATCGGGGAGAGCGAGAGCATCCCGCTTCCCAAGCTTGAAGGTTTTCCATCCCGAGGGACCCTCTCTGCCCCATCCCTGATCTGCCCAACTCGCTGCAGCCGATCAGTGAAAGGTCAGGGCTGTTATCTGTGGGTACTTCCAACTTCCACATTTTCATGAATGCAACTTCCAAAAGCTCGTAGAAAGCTTTGGTGGGGGCTGGGTGTTCTGCTAAGGGCACGTAGAAAGGCTTGATGGATGGGATGTAGAAGATGAGAATTTCCCTCCCTGGATTTCCCACTCTGGCAAGGGACCTGCTCCCGTGTCCACATCCAGGCTTTCGGGCTGTACTCCCGCTGTCCCGTTGCTGCTGCACACCCAGGGCTGGTAACTCAGCACACACCCAGGGTCACTTCAACCCCGTACGTGCTAATTAGTTGCACTTAGGCTTGTCTGGGATCATGATAAGAGAGAAGAAAAAAAAAATTATAAAATCTCCATTTCCAGATAACGCTTAAAACATCGTTCTCAGTAAATTGAGTCATTCGTGGTTTGCTTCCTGTGAGATACTAAAAATGCCATTGCTTGGAGTCCAGAGCAAGCACATGGGAACTGCTGCTTTTGGGCATTAAATCACTTCATTCTGTGTCACATCTGATGTTTTGCATGTTACATTTTCTTTTATGCTGTTTTTTAAGAAATGCTAATCCAAGCTCCTAATGATGTCCAGCTTTCGACTACAAAGTTTTTAAATCTTTATTTATTTACCTGCCTTGTGTTCTGGTGACTTAAGTGCTGGTTTAGAAATCCATGGACATCAAAAAGCTTAATGCATAAACCAGGAATGCTGTTCTGCATAAACATCCGCTGGGCTATTCTGGAGTTTAGGGCTCTCAGAGAAACCTGGCTTGAGATTCCCAAATAACCCCCCAGATGAAACATTTTGGGGTACACTCAAAGTTTCAAATAATGGATAATAAAGGATAAGGATGTGTGTTTCCTTCTATTGGAAAGCTCTCAGAAGTTGTCAGAGTGGAGCCCACATGTTAGGGAAAGGGAGTATTTGGCCCAAAAGGATAAATTCAGAGAAAGTAGGGCCTAATCATGAGTTCCCCATGATTTTAATAAAAACTCACAGGACGGAGAGCTGGCAGGAGAGGGGTGTTATGACATAGTTTTCAGGTTACAGCAGTTTAAACTTAGAAGAGAGAAACCGGAGCAGAATATAACCAGATAATATCTCAGGGCTCAGCCTGCCTAAATAAAAACTGCAGGATCACTTTCTTAGCCCAGAAGTTCTTGACCAGAGGTCGTTCCTCCCTGCTGAAGAAAGTGATTTTTGCTCAGAAAACTGCTGATCCAGTAAATAAGCAGGAGTAATATAATTTTTTTCCTGTTGCCTGCTGGAAATTGGGAGCAGAGCTTCTTCATCAGTGTAGGTCTCCTCTGCCCCCACCAGCCCAAGGGAGGACAGACCAACGACAGAGGCAAACTTCCCAGGGACTCTGTGCTAGAGCACTAACCCAATAACGTGAAAAAATTTGGGGTCCACTCTACTACCCTCAGGTTTGAAATTAAGCAAGTGCTTAAAGGATGGATCCAGTAAATTTTTAAAATTGTTTTCTCTGGGGTTTGGAAGCCCAAAACCTTAGAGCTCTGAGCTCAGGCACCATTCTTTTAATTTTTTGCTGGTTTTAACTTTTGTTGAAAGTTGTAAACTTTGGAATGAGGACAAAGAAGAGTATTCCTTAAGAAAGTAGCTTTGAAGAAAATTCTTGCTTTATGTGCAGATATTACCAGAGTCATACTAGATCTCCAAGCCGTTTAGAAAAAGGAACAAAATAAGGTGCATAAATACTCAATGCCAGTATCACAATAAAGATTTGTGCCTCTTTTCATGCATGGATGTGTAAACCCCAGATAATTATTTGAGCTATGTTGGCATAGACCCATCCCAGGGGATTCATGTCCTTAGCTAAGGGGAAAAAAGAAGTCTTGCAGCAACATGGAGTAAAATTCTGGCTTTATTAAAGCCAGCAGCAAAACTTAAACCAGTTGGACAACAGAATCAATTGTTGTATTTATTCATTTCATGCTGTTCTGAGAAATGATGTCCTCAAACTTAGTTTCCAAGTTTACATTTCCCAACGGAAAGTGTAAAATCTCTTAAGTGCCTTTTTTAGTCCTGGTGAAAATGAGAAAACACAAGGATATAATCCCTGCTCTAACTTGTCCGATCCTGTGACTTGTTTTGCTTTCCCTTCTCCTTCTTGCGCGGATGCTTTCAGAGTCGAGTTTCCTTGTCCCAACGATTGTCTCGTTCCCTCAGGGAGCCCGTGGACGAAGTGCTCCAAATCCCGCCGTCGCTGCTGACATGCGGCGGGTGCCAGCAGAACATCGGGGACCGCTACTTCCTGAAGGCCATCGACCAGTACTGGCACGAGGACTGCCTCAGCTGCGACCTGTGCGGCTGCCGGCTCGGGGAGGTGGGGAGACGCCTGTACTACAAACTGGGCAGGAAGCTCTGCAGGAGGGACTATCTCAGGTACACATCCTGCTCCTCACACCCCTTCTTCCCATCATTCCAGCTTTGCTTGTTCGTTTAGTGAGTGCAGCTAGGGATGAGGAATTCATTTTTAATGGCTCTTGAAGCCTGACAGCAGTCATGGGTGTAACATCGTTTGCAAGCTCAGGTTTGCAGGATGGGCTCGTATCATGGAATCCCTGAATGGTTTGGGTGGGAAGGGATCTTAAAGCTCATCTTGTTCTACACCCCTGCCATGGCCAGGGACACCTTCCACTAGCCCAGGTTGCTCCAAGCCCTGTCCAACTGGGCCTTGGACACTTCCAGGGATGGGGTAGCCACAGCTTCTCTGGGAAACCTGAGCCAGGGCCTCACCTCAGGGAAGAATTTCTGCCCAATATCCCATCTAACCCTGTCTTCTGGCAGTGTGAAGCTAATCTCCCTTGTTCTGTCACTCCAGACCCTTGTCCAAAGTCTCTCTCCATCTCTCTTGGAGCCCCTGTAGGCACTGGAAGGGGCTCTAAGTTCTCCTTAGAGCCTTCTTTTCTCCAGGGTGCACAGCTCCAACTCTCTTGGCCTGTCTTCATATTTTTAGGGTTCATGTGCAGATGCTTTATTGTATTGCTGGGATTCTTCAATAAGACATAGATAAAACTAGAGGTTATCTTTGCGGGTTAGATAAACAACTTCATGTTGTTTATAGTTAAATCCTTAAAAGTTTGTTGGGAAAAAACCCCCACATTTTTAAATGGAAATGAAAGCACTGCTACATGTTGTGGACAGACCACAATTATTTGATAATGTGAATATCATAAGAACTCCTAGGATTCGGGGTTTTTGGCATCCATCATTCTGCACAGACCTACCCCTATAGGTCCAGGTGAGCCATGCAGGGTCAGTGTGGCATTCTGGCAAGGAGAATTTGGGAAAAGGGGCTGAATTCCAGCAATCTCCCCTGAACTGGCAATGAACTGATTCCCCTGAATGGTTTCAAGGAGTTCTGTGCTTCTCCAGGCGCTGCCTTGGAGCTGAAAAGTGGATAAACCCAGGTAAGAGGTGAAAGATCATTTGGGTTTTTAGCATTCTTAAGCCTGGTGCTGAATAGACAAGAATGTGCACATTTTGCCGAATCAGATCCTACAAATACACTTGTTATGGGTGTTTTCGTCAACAGCTCTCTGCCTGTCTGTTTTGACAAAGTTTGTAAGTAGAAGGATTAATTGGAGACTAAGATATTTCACAAAAAATAACAAAAGATCTTTACATTCTTGATTAAAGTGTATTGATCTTTGCTGTGCTGGTTGTGTTCCATTTCTTCTAATGGACCCCTAACGTGTCAGGAGAGTCGTGGAGCAGAATAATGATATTTGATATTTTTCCAGCTATTTTATTGAAGGCTAATTTACCTGCCAATAAAAACTAACCCAAAATCTCAATGGGCTTCCTAATTGCGCTGTCCCTGAGCATTGCTGATGAGAATTGTGCTAAGCAGAAACTGAGGACTGAGTTCTGCTAGTGGGACCGCTTGTAAATCCAGCAGTGATCCGGTGTTAATTACACTTCCCAAATACTTTTCATCTTAGAATGGAAGCAACAGGAAGTATGGCAATACAATTAATATATTTTCTTGCAGTGAAATCCAATGGGTTTTTTTTATTTAATAATGCAACAGACAATGTCTTCCCCCATGAATGAAAATTTTGGCCACCTTTGTGTAAGCTTAACATTAATTTCTGTGGGCAGAAGTAAACACTGACATCTCCTGGTAGACAAAAGGAATTACGTTTTTTCCCCTTTCCAGTTCAGAAGACGATATAAATCAGGCAGAGCACATGCAGGAGAAGTGTAGGAGGTGGAAAAGCTCTTTCCAGAATTAGTGTGGAAGTTTAGACACAGCTCCCAATAGGTGCATATATTGAACATATCATCTGTAGCATTTCTCCTCCCTTTTATGAAAACAATATCAATATATTCATGCTTATTTATTACTGATTTGACTTAAAAACTCTAGGGCATTAAATAGAGGCTCCTCTTATGAGACAATATCATGAGGACCTCAGCGGGATTTCTCTGTGGATTAAAGAGCAGTCCACATCATAAAACTGTTTGGGATGGCACAGGTATCTAGGAGGTCTTAGAATGTATCCTTCTGATGCTCTCAAGAGTGATTTCATGGATATGGAAACATTTGGGTTTGAGAGAATTTCCAATGTGGAAGCAACAACAAAAGGCAGGAAAGTCTTGGACCGTGGCTTGTCTCAGTTCCTTTCCGTAAATTCTGTTCCATACAGAGCTACAGCTTAAGAAGGGCAAAATTTATCAATAAAAATAATTTCTGTCAATCCACGGAAGTGGAAGTATCAGCATGGCACAACTTTATGCAGTGCTCTGGGGAGCCTTTGCTCTTCCTGAAGCTGCTCAGCTATTCAGGATAAGGTCACTGATCAGAGAAGTCAATTATATTGGTAGATTTGAGTAGATTTAGATTGGATATTAAGGAAGTATTTTCCTATGAGGGTGGTGAGGCCCTGGCACAAGTTGCCCAGAGAAGCTGTGACTGCTTCATCCCTGGAAGTGTTCAAGAACAGGTTGGACAGGGCTTGGAGCAATGCAGCATAGTGGAAGCTGTCCCAGCCCGTGACAGGGGGATGGAACTAGGTGGACTTTAAACTTCCTTCCAACTCAAACCATTCTGTGATGCTATGATACTGAAAAACAAGTGAGGACCTTGGATTTTCTGCTTCAATTTTTGGTGTTGCCAATTTCCATTTCTGCTGGGCAGCCTTCCCTGTGACCTCTATCTCAGCCGGCATTGCTGTGAGTGTAACGGATCAAGGCAGTGGTGCTGTGCTCTTGTTTTGGTTTGGTTTTCCCCGCCTGCCCAGCACAGGGGCTCTGCTCACCTCTCTGCCGTGTCGTTGCAGGCTCTTTGGGCAGGACGGGCTGTGCGCCTCCTGTGACAAGCGCATCCGGGCCTACGAGATGACCATGCGGGTGAAGGACAAAGTGTATCACCTCGAATGCTTCAAGTGCGCCGCCTGCCAGAAACACTTCTGTGTCGGGGACAGATACCTCCTCATCAACTCGGACATAGTCTGTGAACAGGACATCTACGAGTGGACTAAGATAAATGGAATGATCTAGCAAGGACGTGCCTCGTAGTCTGTAACAGATGACACCGCTGCCCGGCTGCAGTGAGGAGATCATCCCTTGAGCCCTGGGCTTTAAAACGGGGGGAAAACACCACGGAGTCGGCCCTTGGCAGCCAGTGCTACGTAGAATTAAACTACACCTAGGTGAGGGAGGGAGAGCAAAGCAATAGTAGATAGACTGACTTGTGTTAACAACACGGACAGTAACTGACATCAGCTGACAGTCAGCGACAAACACAACACGATCACACAACCAATCCTCCTCCCTGGAAAGGAGTAGGGACTTCTGTAAAGAGATGTTATGACGTTGTCACCTGCAGACTAGGATTGTGCAATGCCATTTCCTTTTTGTCTTGTTTTAATTACTGACTTTAGATGACAAGCTCCCAAAGTAGGCGTGACCAGGAATACTGGAAGGAAAGAACCATCCCCAATGTGGTCATTCCATACGGCCTTTACACTTTGGGTGGGAGGCAAAGCAGAAAGAGGGTGGGGGTTATTTTTGCATGGATTTTTTTTTTCTTTGAGAATGAACAGTGCATACTCTAGTCTCTAACTCTTCTTTTAAAAAATCTTGCTGAATAGTTGGTTTTGGGCACTGCTGTTTCAAGATGAGATGTTCCCCAGATCATTTCTATACAAATATAAATCTAAAGAGTTGTTCAACTATTTTATTAACTTAGATTATATCAATAAAATATTTGTTGTGTGTAGTAAGACTCTGCAGCTTTAATAAAAATAATAGAAGGTTTGAGTGTTGTTATTCCTTTTTTTTTTTCAGGAGCTGTGCTGGATTTTTTGTTTGTATTATTAATTTTATTTTTTTGTAGCAGAGTTTCTACACTTTGTCTACAGCTGGATCCACTTCAGGTTGCATTTCAAAGCAGCAGTGTGAGAACACTGAGGTCTCAGTAAATCTTGTAGAGCTCTTCATGCTAAGAAATTAGATTGTGCTGCAGAAGGAGTTAGTGTCATGTGACACCAAGGCTCTTTGGTGTGTATGAGGATGTTTTGAGGCTGGTGGCCCACAGAAAAATACATTTAGGTGTTTTGCAACAGATTGAGTCTATCTGATCTCGGAGATCATGTAAGATTAGGGTCTTCTAGAAAGGTAGCTCATCCTGGTTTTGCTCTTGATTATTGAATCCAGGATAATATCACCACAGCTAGTAAATGCTTGCTAGTATTTAGAAAGAATTCTGTTATCTTNGATTATTGAATCCAGGATAATATCACCACAGCTAGTAAATGCTTGCTAGTATTTAGAAAGAATTAATTTCTGTTATCTTTAAGGTCCCTTCCAACCCAAACTCTTCTATGATTCTGTGATATCATATTCCCTCCAACTTGGTTTTCCTGAGGTCAATAATCTAAGCTCCTTCTTGCCTGAAAGCTATCTCACACCTCTGATAATTTCTGTTTCTCATCTCTCTGTCTTTTCTGGTTCTACATTATTCTTTTTGAGAGTGTGACCAGAACTGCAAGCTGAAATGCACTGAAAATTAAAGCTTTTCACACAACTGAACAAGTCTGACATCCACCCAGAAGATGCTTGGCGTGTCCATTCATCCCATCAGCATTGACACATCAGGAATATCACCTAAGCCTATGGATATCTTATTTGATTATTTTCAATAAAGTTGTCACCCAGAGGTTCTCCCATCCAAGTGGCAGCACTGATCAATGACAACATTTTGCATTTTACGATGGATATTCTGGGAGCTCTTTTTGCTTTTCTTGCTTTTGTTGTCACAGCTAGAGGTTGGGGACAAACCTTTTAAATCTTGTTATCAGTGAAATTGGAAACTATACCTAATGAGATCAGGCTTGAGAATTATAGTTTGAGGGCACGAATATTTAGCTATTCTCCAGTGATATGCTGACCTCTGGAGGCCACAGGCAGAGCTGGTTATAATTATAATTATTAGCCTAAATTCCTGCCAGCAGAGGCAAGGAAGATATGTACGCAAGGAAAATGCAGCCATCAGCTCTCTTCATTCACAGTGGCTCCATGCAAATATTCAGTCCAGCTAGAAACAAAGTCTAAACTAATTAATTCGTTAACTTACACAACTCGGCAGATGTAGCCAGGACGCTGAGGTGGAGTGGAGGTGCACAATGTTTCTTCAGCTTGTGTCACACATACACACACTGTGAGCAGTGCCAGGGCATGCTGCAGGGTTGATTTTCATGATTTCACCTCACAGAAAGCTTTGACTGAAAATTCAGTGTTAGGGGCCTCATTTACATCTGGGCTGAGATCAGGTAAGAGTGTCAATAGTTCAGGGAGACCTTGTGGTTTTGCACTAACCAGACTGAGACCTGTGTTTTGTTCTCACCTCAGAAAGTATTCCCTGGATGGCTTTTGGCAAGGCAGGTAAATATTTCGCTTCTCAGTTGCCCACCTGTAGAATGGAGATGTTCTCACTTATTCCATAAAATTTCCTAATGCAAATACACTCATTATTTTGTGTAAGGTATAATTTACACAGGGAGATATTTTTAAAAATCTAAATATATGTACTTGTAAAGGAAGGGTCCACAGTGAGTATTTCTATTTTATTATAAGACCACCAGTTTTATCTAGTCTAGAGCTTAAGCTGAACTGGAAATTGCCAGAAGAGCCTCCACTTATATAGCAGCATTTTTCTACATGTGTAATTATACCAGTCTGTTGCTGGACTTTTCCCTGACAGCTTCCCAACTCTTGCTCTCCGAATCCAGTGGGAGAGAGAGCAGATTTCTCTTGGAATTAGTGTAACCAACACTTAACCTCTGTCCTCATTTCAATTATGTTCTCCACAGTAAGGACTCTCCCCTGGAATAACAACAAACTAAAATGTTCAAAAACGACAGCAAAAATAAAAGCAAAAACGATTTAAAGTCATAAGCAAAAAGCACACAAATCTGGATATGACTTCATCACTGATATTCAAACGCGTCGTCCTTTCTATGTTTTCACTCTCAGCAGTATTTTAAAAGGCGTATCATCCGTCAAGATTTCCCTTCTTTGTCCCCATTATTCAATGTCATGGCAGGAAGATGAGAGCATTACCATCCATATCGCTTTTTTAATTCCCTGCCCTTGAATAAGGGCAATAAGAGCCCTGCATAATAGAGTTTTCAGCAGAGAGAGTAAATGGGAATCGGTTGTTAATTCAATACAGGATCCAGAAGCTGTCTCTCCCTTCTCTTTTCTCAAGGTAATACTCTGCCTCCAATTGTCATTATAGCCAAGAAAGAAATTATTTGAATTCTGGACACATCAGCACAAAACCCAAGACTCCCTGCCAATTTCGTAGCCTGCTTGGAAGAGAACATCAGAGAGCATCACTCATTTATACGACTGCCAGCCTGAGACTGTAAATTCAGAAAACAAGAAGGCCTCAGGTGCTGCACTTTAACAGGTCTTTCTGCTCCTGAATCACCTCCCCGCCTCGGCACCCCCATCACACACAAGGTAACATTTTATCTCTGAAAGGCAAAGCTTTCGAGCATCTGCCAGGGTGAGCATACACTCTGTATGGTCTGAATGTGAATGGAAAATGAGACTATTAAGTTTATTAATTGATATCAGTGACTTAAGGCTTTGAAGGAGATTCATGACACTTGGGAAAATAATCTATAAAGATTTTTGTTGCTCTAAAAAGACAGTGCAGCATCAGCTTATTTCACTTGCAGCAGGTTCATCTCTTTTATGGAGCACATACTGCACTGCAGGCAAAGGGAATTTTAATGGACACTGGAAAAAATTATCCATTCCTCTGTCCCACAACAACTAAAAAAACATAAAAAGACACAGAACAGAGAGATTGAGATATGATATCACAAAACATTTAAGGAACTAGAATTAAATTAAGATTCAGAAGTCTGTCAATGAGATGAAGATTAAACTGGCAGAAGGTTGAACCGTGTTTGAAGCAACTTGTTCCCTCCTGCTGTGTGTTGCTTTGTACCAGGCTAATGAGAAGGCACATCTCGGAAAGGTTCCTAATAAACCAGCAGATCTCTGATGGTAATTAATCAACGTAGTTTGCAGGAGCATATACCATGTTCCATTTTCAAGTGCTTTCCAAGCATTAATTAATGTGTTACTGCATTTCTCTTTCCCACAGCTACAAGGCCTGCCCTATAGCAGATCACACATGAAAAGTTTAGATTTTTAAAAGATTTTCAGGGAAGAGATTTTTCTTTTTTCAATGAAAAAATTGAGCACACCCTTTGGTAAGTGCTCTGTGATCACCTCTGCTCTCTATCTGGCATATTCTGATTACATTTATAGGTTGGCATAAGACAGCAGAGCCTGGAACCAAGGGAAAATGTACTGCAAGGTTGATTTCTGTGGAGGTGCTGGAATTGGAGGGGGGGGCAACAAGGAATGCTGTAACAGGAGCAACTAGGGTCATGGAAAACCCTTGCTTTGTGGTGTTGAGAGAGGAATAACCTTTTAAAGCCATGACCCAAGAGAAGTGACTCCTTTTGTAGTCCAGTAGCTTTGTACTAGCTACCTTTCATGTGATTCCTGAGATGTTTCCTCTTTGAGGCTGCAACGTTTTGGGTTGGTTGGTGAAAACTTACAGGGGTTTGATTTTCTCCTCTCCTCAGATGTGTCATGCATCTGGTCTCAGACAACTTTACCAATGTATTTCATAATAGCTGTGAACTTCTTTTGAGATACAGATATTTTACTTATTTATTTATATTTTAAGGAAACAATCACAATAAAATTGAAATTCTTCAATAACACGCACAGTCTTCAGTCTGACCATATCCCGAAGCATCTTGACACCTAGCCAAGGCAGTGCTTATCATATTGATATCTCATTAAAAAGATTTTAAGACCTGCAATCATCAACCTGAAGATGCTTTGCAACACCGGGAAACTCTTGGTTGGCTCTAAGATAAGGGTCCATCACAGCGTGGTTGTGATTTTTGCAGTCCACAGCTGTGAGCGAGCGCTGAACGAGCTGTGATGCAGTTGCCCTGGAATTCTTGGAGCTGGCCCAGCAGCGAGTTTGACCCAACATGCGTGAGAAGTGTGTTGTTCAGCTGATAAGGAAACTGAGAACGTGCATCAGCAAATACGGTTTGTTTATCCCGTAATAACTGTTTTGGAGTGGTACAAGCAGAAAGAGGCCGGGTCTGCACCAGACAGATAAGAGCTCTGACCAAAAGGACAACCAAAGGTCGCACCAGGCCTCCTGGAAACTCCCAAAGAGAAGCTTTCGTCGGGAATGGATGACTAAGGGAATTGCACAGGGCTTCTGGAGGCTCTTATCTGTGTGCTACCTCTTCAAACCCAGCTCAGCACTTTAGTCATGTGTTGCCATCCTCTGATGAATGTACACTGGGTCCGGGTGTTTGTAGCCAAAAAACCCCACTGCTGCAGCCATGACTGACTGCCCACCTCGTTAACAATCTCAGCTGATAACCTAAAGACAGTGCGTGGAGCTGAAAAGTGAGCTGCTATCTGGGTCACACAGATGTGGAGTTTTTTCAGGTCAGGAAAGACTCAATAGCAGCAGTCTTTTCCAGGGGTGCCTCATTATTCTCTATGTTCCTCAGGTAAAGAAACACTGCCTGAGCTCCTTCACAAAACAACCAGGGTCTCAGCACTTTCCACAGGATCATGGAATATTCCTCTAATCCCTTTTAGTAGGGTCTTTCACACATCTCTTAGGCCATGAACCATGTCATCACACCATGAATCACACACAGTGAAAACGCTGGAAGTGCGTGAAATTAGAAATATTCCTGAGGCAAGAATTACACCTTTCTATGTCATCCACGCTCTGTAAATTAAATAAACTTTATTTTTTATACTCTCATAGGTTAATGTTTCCATTTGTAGTACTATCTTCTATTTGATTTATGTGAGAGGATGATATGAATAGAAAATCAACTTGGAGCGAAGCAACTCTGGGAAAGAATAAAACTTGGCTGTGCCAGTTTGTGTCAACATGGAATCTTTGATCTGAGGAAAAAAGCCCAGTCTATCAACATTCCTCTCCAAGTGGGATTCCAAACTCTCCAAACATGCATAAATATTTCAGACCCATCTTGGAGCAAAGAATCTGAGACAAAAAGATTGGCAAATAACAAAAGACAAGCCTGAAGCCTCAAGGCACCTTGATCCAGAGCTGGGAGGACCAGACATGGCTTTTTGATAATCTCAGGCAACTGATGCAGGCAAGAGCATCCATGTAGGACTATCGGACAATTCCAGACAGACTGGATGCAGTTATGTTGCCACAGTGCTCCTTCCCTGGCTTCTCTCCACATCAGGGCCCAGAGGGGTGAGGGGCGTGAGGAGAGGAGGATCAAACTCAGCTTTTGACACTGCGTGCTAAGAGACGGCGTGGGTGACTGCGCGTGGCCAGCCTCAGATGGTCCAGAAGGACGAAAGCTGGGAGTAGACTCCAGTTGCTTTGCAACCACTAATGAAGTCCCTTGGTTGATTCTTGGTGATTGCTCTGACTTCGTTTGACTGTGGAGCTGCCAAGGCTAATTTACCATCGTGTGAGTTTCAGGAGGGGGGTGTTTTTGCCTGGGTCTACATGGCACTAACAAGGAAGGGATTTTTTTCAGCTGTTGTTTCACTGTGTCAGGAGGCAGCTGGAAGCTGTACTCTGACAGATATCCCATTTGTTACTAAAATGTCCAACAAGCTCCGATGCAATACTTAGTTTATTCACGTAGACATTTCCCTGAAGTTCTGGCTCTGATCCCTCCCTGTCATCTTTCACATCTCATCTGAGATTCACTCTTGTGAAGCCTGAAAATGCTATTTGTTATCAGTTCATATGTAAATCCCCCACTGTTCAAAGGACTGCTGAACTGTCTTTACATTTGATTGACTGGAGTCCCTCCATGATGGTACAGCTCCCATTTTAAATTTTCTTACCCTACTCCCTACCGTGCTCTTTATTACAGTCACTCCTTGCGTTCTGCTTAATTTTAGATGATCAGATTTCCTGGCAAAGGTCACTGCCTAGTTATTCCTGTGAAGCCCTGACCTTATTGCATCTTTGCTACAGTAAAGAACAAACACAATAAGAACAGTATAATACCAACAGAAATTTTCTGGAGCTCAGCTTCTTTCTTACTACCAATTCCCCAAGCTGCCTTCTCCCCTCAAAGTCTCAGTTTTGCTTACTTACTATTTTCCACTTAGAGCACTAAACAGCTGATCTTGTGAAAAGTAGACCATTCCCAAAAAGCCTAGCACATTAGTTGAATTTCAAGAGACACTCAGCACCCGGTGGTGAAGATCCCCAGTGTGTCATTTCATTAGATTTTCAGTAAGTAAAAATAAACGAAGGATGCTAAAAGCCTCATCATCTCTCAAAGATTAAACATGGGATGTGTGAAGCCATATGAGAAATTTTCAGCCCGACAAGTACCTCTGATCTATTTGGCCATTTGGGCTCTATGACTGGTGATAATGGAAGAAAAATTATGCTCCATTATTAAAGTGGAAAAGTATCTTTATGTCTAGACTGAGCTGGGAAAATTCCACGATAACTTACTGGTGTCACAGTTTCTGCAGCTGTCAGTCATTTGATGGTGACTGCAAAGGCTGCTGTGGGTAAAGCATTGACATACTACAATTTTAAGTGGGTTTATGTTTGCTTTTGGTTCTGTGGGTTTTGTTTGTTTGGTTGGTTTCTGTCTAGTTTTTTTTTCCTTCAGTCTCAGGAACAGATATTTCCCTTTTACTATGTTTTTTAAAATAATTGTTAGGATATCCATTAGGAAAGTAAAATGTCAGCCATTGCTGCACCTGAGGAGCCCCTAGCCTAACCCGGGGGGCTAATCAATTTTTACAACTAACTCCTATAACTACTCCACCTCCATCTTCACCACTGCCTAAGCCCTTGGGTAACACCTTAGATCTATACAAGTGCTGGAAGCAAAACTATCCAGGCTTTGGATCTATCTTTTGGCAAAACCTGACAGAAATAAAGAATTATGGGCCTTCTCTTAGCTCTGCATTATTAGATTTCATGGACCACAAGCCCAAGGGCAAACACCAGTAATATCATTTTACTAGCATTTTAAACATACTTTTGCTATTGTGTTTTCTCCTCTACAGGGAACTTTACAATTATAGAAATTATAAAGGACAAAAATCTCTCTAACAGCTTGCAATAGTGCAGTCATATAACCACCCCCCTGTTCCTTTTCAGTTCTTATTTGAGCGGGGTTGCTAGGACAATGAATTGTTTCATTAAAATCCTACTGATACCTGAAAAAGAAGAGAGAAAAGTATTTCTAGTGCAAAATCATGCAGAATAAAAAATTCCTTCTTTCAAATGAGAAAATTTAACTCACTAAAGGTGAGAGACATAAAAATAGTAGTGTCTATTTTTTGTGCACCTGTCGCACATTGTGTGAGTTTTATTCATATAAAATGTGATCCTGAAGATTCAATATATTTTTTTGTTTTGTTTTGATGTTATTCAACTCAGTAAGTTTATTTTCTCAGCTATATGTACCATTATCCTTTTAATTTGAACCCTACCGTATTCTAATAATCTTTTAGAATGAGCGTATTGAAGCTGATTACATAAACAGGTTTGTACTTGTCTCATCTGTGCTATTCAAGAATCCCAGAATGGTCTGGGTCGGAAGGGACCTTCAAGATCATCCAGCTCCACCTGGATTCCAGGGCTGCCTTCCATTAGACCAGGTTGCTTCAAGCTCCATCCAACCTGGCCTTGAACACTTCCAGGGATGGGGCAGCCACAGCTTCTCTGGGCAACCTGTGCCAGGGCCTCCCCACCCTCACAGGGAAGAATTCCTTTCTAATATCCCACGTAACCCTGTAACCCTCTGTCAGTGAAGCCATTTTCCCTTGTCCTGTCACTCTAGGCCCCTGTTTAAAATTCCTCTCCAGGTCTCTTGGAGCTCCTTTAGGCACTGGAAGGGTCTCTAAGTTCTCCTGGGAGCCTTCTCTTCTCCAGGGTGCACAACCCCAACTCCCTCTATTAATTCTTGTCCCTTTGGTACACAGAAAACTTCAAAGCAATTGCAAACAATCTGCTGTTGGGAGCAGTCAGTGCCCCCTCGTCTTCTAGGGATGCCCATGATCTGACCTCACAAGCATGTATCCATATGAAAATTCAGTGAGTTCTGAATTCTGAGGGCTGAGAGTAGTAACAGTACAAACAAGAAAGAAGCTCAGCTTCTTTCTTACTACCAATTCCCCAAGCTGCCTCCGCCCTCAAAGTCTCAGTTTTGCCCACTTTTTATTGTCTAAGAAGCTGATCTTGTGAAAAGCAGACGATTCCCAAAAACCTTAGCACATTAGTTGAATTTCAAGGGACTGAGGCTGAGTTCTGGGGACTGAGTTCTGACTTCTGAGTGTGGAGATCTGAATGCTGAGGGTTGAGTTCTGAAGGCCGAATTCTGAGGGCTGACTATAATAATACATATTTTCTAGGCCTCAGCTTTTCTTTCTACCAGTTCCCCAAGCTGCCTACTCCCCTCAAAGTCTCAGTTTTGCTTACTTACTATTTTCCACTTAGAGCACTAAACAGCTGATCTTGTGAAAAGTAGACCGTTCCCTAACGAAAAGCCTTAGCACATTAGTTGAATTTCAAGAGACCAGGAGCTGAGCTCTGGGTTCTGAATTCTCAGGCCTGAGTTCTGAATTCTGAGGCCTGAACACTGAGTTCTGAGGGCTGAGTATAACAACAATACAGATTTTCTGGACCTCAGCTCCCTTCTTACTACCAGTTCCCCCAAGCTGCCTCACTTTTGCCCACTTATTGTCCATTTAGCGCACTAAGGAACTGATTTTGTGAAAATTAGACCATTCCCTGACCAAAAGTGTTAGCACATTAGTTGAATTTCACGAGACCGAGGGCTGAGTTCTGAGATCTGAGTGTGGAATTCTGAATTCTGAGGGCTGAGGGCTCAGTACAGTAACAAATACAAGTTTTCTGGACCTCAGCTTTTCTTACCACCAGTTCCCCAAGCTGCCTCCTCCCCTCAAAGTCTCAGTTTTGCCCATGTATTAATGTCCATTTAGAGCACTAAAAAGCTATCTTGTGAAAAGCAGACCATTCCCTGACCAAAAGCCTCAGCACATGAATTGAATTTCAAGAGACTGAGGCCTGAGTTTTGGGGGTCTGTTTCTAAATTCTGAGGGCTGAGTTCTGAGGCTCGAGTGCTGAGTTCTGAGGGCTGAGTTCTGATTTCTGAGGGCTGAGTGCTGAGTTCTGAGGGCCGAGTTCGAAGTTCAGAGGGCTGCTCTAGGAGTTCAGAGAGCGGATTTAGGAGTTCTGAGGGCTGATTTAGGAGTTCTGAGGGGGCTGAGTTCCGAGTTCCGAGCACAGCGGGTGCCTGGGCGCCGCCGCCCTCAGGGGGCGCTGTCCCGGCGGCGCGGCGGGGGAGGTGCGGTGGGCGGTGCGGCCCGGGGACGTCTCGCAAGATGGCGGCGCCCCCAGACAGGGAGCCATCCTCCGCCCTCAGCCTGGAGCTGCTCCCCACCGACCCGCTGCTGCTCATCCTCAGCTTCCTCGACTACCGGGATCTGGTGAAGTACGGGCGGCCCGGGGGGATGGCAGGGGCGCGGCGGGCGGAGCGCTGCCGAGGCTGTGCGGGGAAGGAAAGGCTTTGGCAGCCTCCGGAGGAGCCGCTGTGCGGAGGACACGGCCTGAGCACCCCTTCCTTCCAGCAGCAGTGGGCTTTCCCCCTTTTTTCCTTAATTTTTTTAACAGAATGAAATGTTCCCTTTTACTGAGAGGGTGGTGAGGCCCTGGCACAGGTTTCCCAGAGAAGCTGTGGCTGCCCCATGCCTGGAAGTGTCCAAGGCCAGGTTGGACGGGGCTTGGAGCAACCTGGGGTAGTGGAAGGTGTCCCTGGCCCTGGCAGGGGGTGGAACTGGATGATCTTTAATGTTCCGTCCAACCCAAACCATTCTATGAGTCTGTTGTTGTCTCCTCCATTTCATCTTGGCTTTATACCTAAATGAATCAGTAACTAAATTTGTGAAATCAGTATTTCTCTGCAACCTGTCTTTCTACGGGCAAACAAAGAGTGGGCTTATTGCTAGTAAATGTATTCCATCCCTTGAGGAAAACAAAACTAAATGAAATAGGGTGATTTTTCAGGGAGAAAAACGTGAATGAAAGTTGCAGGTGCCTCTTGGACTCTTTACTCCACGGCTGAAGAGTTGTGAGTCACACAGTGGAGATGAGAGAGTGGTTTTAGGTAAAACCTCCCTAGTGAAGTGCAAGGTTTGGCAGTGATTGAAGTCACAGTGTTTAATCAAAGAGGGAGGAATAAGTATGAAGAAAATAAAATATTTTGAAAAATGTGTTGGGCTTGGGTTGCATTTTTTTATTCACCCTGATAAATATTAGTTAAGAATGATAAAGATATCAGGGAGAATTCTGTTAGGATATCAGCAAAAAAAAGGATATTAAGCATAAGGAAAACTACAACAGTTGTTATGGATGGCTTAGTAGTAGTTGTCAGTGGTGTAGTAAAGTCATTACTTATTTTGTTATATATTTAACAAAATAATACGGATTTTGTAGGTGTCTTATTTATAAGATCAGTAATGGCAGCTTTGCATAACTGGCTGTTGGGAGCACACAGAGTGTGAATTGAGGAAATCTGTAGGTTGCTTACATTTATTTTAGTGACATACATACTCTGGCCATCACAAACAATATGGTTTCCCTATTTTCCACAGAGTGGTTATTTTGGTGGTGGCCCTTAGATATTTGATCATGTGTCAGCTTTTCCATTGTTTATGTAATTAGTGAGAATGCCTTTAATTGCACTTTTACCACGTTTGAAGCCACATGCTCCTGTGATGCTGTGGTGCCTATTGCCTTCCAGAAATTACAGGCTTGATTGATAAACACCTAATACAACAGATTTCTGCAAGGGCTTTGAATTTGGGATATTTTAGTTCCCCACCCCCAAAAAATATAAAAAACCCCCATGTCATGAATGAAGTTCTTGCACAGCGAAATGTCCAGGTGTGAAGTGAATGTGTTTGTGTCGCTGTGGATGGAAAGGGTAAGGTCAGGGCATACAGGATAATTGCTTCGTTAAGCTTGATTTTGAGATACTAATACAATTCTACTTATAACAGTTCATAATGGGTATGGGAGAAGGAAATAAAAGAGAAAAAAAGATGGCTTGAACATCTAAATATGAAAAATTCTGTATTGGTGCAAGCCTAGGACTTTGGCTGATCTTACTTATAAAAGACAAGATTCAGAGGCATCTTTATCTTGGTATTTAACTATGTCCTTGGTCTTATTTACCAGTTCTGGACTACACTGACAAAACCCCAAAAAGCAGTAACTGAAACCTTGTTTGGGAACCTCATTTGGGGTATTTAGATGTTAATCACAGCCTTTTAAAACACACTCACTTTAGAACAAGCTACCAGAGGAAGTGATGTTGCCACCTCTAAACTGATGGTATCTTTTGGGGAGTTTCTTCAAAGTTTAACTGATCATTCAGCTCGAATGCATCAAGCCAGGATCAACTTAAATGTTTCTTGAGGACTGTTTTAGACCTATGTGCTACAGGGTTTTAATACTGCATTTGCAGTAGTGCTGCGTAGTTCAGGACGTGATTCTTTTAACTTCCTCAGAAACCAGTGTTACCTGTAATGCAATGGCAAGTACTTATTTCCAAGGCTATCATGCTTTGTATTTTTGCTATGTCTGTCTTTTCTTTGTGTCATGAAGTTCGTTATTTAAACATTTTAGAGTGGAAAGTAAGCTTGTAATATTCCAACCATATAGTTTCTGTAGCTTACTGTTGAAAAGATAAGGTAGAGCCTGACAGTCCAGATAAGGAAAGGATTTAAATCATAGCTAGCCTGTGCTACTGGAATGCTTACCACTGGTGGAGTGGAGTCATGCTGGAATCTTTCAGGCAGTGTTTACACTGCTGTAGGTCTACAGGATGACCTGCTTTAGAAAATTACTTAATTGCTACAGTTCTCAAAGTGTGTAGAAAAGTAGTTCATGACTTACACATCTGTCATGAAGACTTTTGACCATTGTAAGCACAACTGTAAAAGGACAGCTAACTCACTTTCAAACTCTGCATTTATTTCATGAGAGTGTGAAGTGTAGTACACTGGTCAGCTTTTCTCCCTGTTTGTTTTGCTACTCTTCTGCAATCAAATTTAATGATTTTGTATTTATAGTTGCTGCTATTTAAATCGAAGATTAAATCAGCTATCAAGCCATGATCCATTGTGGAAAAGGCACTGCAAAAAATACTGGCTCATTTCCAAGTAAGTGGGATTGTTTTAAGCCTTTTTTTCAATGAAAATGAATTTCTAAGACATGCTATTCAGCTGATTTTCAGTCTATCTCACTGTCTTCTTATCCAGCTCATACCTCGTCATCTTGTCCATAGCTAAGAAAAGCTGAGTAATGAAGGCTGTGAATTTATTTGGTTGGTGAAAATACGCTGAAACTTCTGTCACCCGCTGAGACATAATTCACTTCAGGATTTTTAAATTTTATCTCTGTGGTTTGACATCAGTTTATCTAACATCCCAGACTACACTTAATCTACTATTTTCCCCTCAACTCTTTATCAAGAAGTAAGGTTCTTCTCTCCTTTTTAGAGCTAGAGAGATCTTTAATGTGATGTGAAGGCTTCTCAATTGTTACATTTTTATTTAGGTGTGTGAAGTTGTAATAAATCACGTAGCTTCAGCATGCTGGTTGGAGTGAGGAGTTGGAATATATTCTGACACTGAGAGGCAAGGGCTGCTACAGTTTAGAGGCAAATATTCTTTTCTTTGCCTCCATTCAGATGTTAGTCAGCACTTTTTTGACAGCCTGTTTTCCCATAGCTTGCTCTTGTGCCTGTGAGGAGAACTGAATATACAGGAATTCCTCAAGAAAGTGACTTTCCAGATCAGTGCACAGAGTTCTCATTTAACTCTGGTTTGTTCCTTAATCCCTCTTATTGAATGAAAAAAGGAGTTTGTGACTAATGCAGTAGGTAAAAAACGTGTGTGTGTGAAATGTGATGTGAATTAGCTTTTCACCAGCTCTAAGATTCACTACCAGACAGAGCTCTGTTTAGAAGGCACTCTGTGTAGAGGAGAATTGTTTCTAAATTTTCCCCTAAGTACCCCAAATGTTTCCTAATTCTGTTCCAACTTGCTGTTGAATAGCTGCTGGAATTAACTGAGTTTGTGTAGCTTCACATGGCACAGAGTGTTCCTGAGTTAATGTTACGCATGCTTTTCCTGCCAAGTAACAAATACCAACTCCTTGGGTTTAGAAGATGAGCTCCTTAGGCTGGTATTTGAACATACTTTCTTCTTGTCCATTTAGAGAGGAAAAAAGCCGACGGAATCAGAGCTGGAAATCCATCTTCATCAGCACCTACTCTGACCTGGGAAGATACATCTGCTACTATGCCACGCTGAAAAAGGCCTGGGATGACCTGGAGAAGTACTTGGGACAGTGGTGTCCCCGGATGATCGGCTCTCTGAAAGGTACCCTGGCACACCTGGGAGTGGGTTGGCTCACCCAGCCCTGCCTGTTATTAAATCTCATGCTGCTTTCATGAAGCGCGTGTGCCTTCATTAGCAGAGCCCTGAAAGTCAGGTAGATGAGCTTTCCCTTCCTCTCCAGTAAATAAAGAAATTGGAACACAGGCATAGTCCTTGTCCAGTTACTAGTGATCCATGCATTCTCTGGACATTTCTTCTCAGAGAAGAAATCAAGATTATTTTTTTCTAGTGACCAGTCTGTCTTCTTTATCACACTTTTGCTACTTTTGTCTTTGTTTCTTTGTTATTTTTTGGTGTAGTAACTCCACTACTTTAAGGACCTGCTAGTGTGATTTTCTTTGTGAGGTTTTCTTAAGACCTAATTAAAACACTGTCACTTGAAAACAGACATTTTAATCCGAAGCCAAGCAAAAAGGAAGTTGGCTTTTTTTTTTCTGCAGGTCTTACTGTGTTTCACTGTGATAAATCAGTGGTTGAACAAGTTTTTCTTTTTCTTTTTTTTCCCCTCTAAGATTCCATTTTCAATTTCAGTTTGTATTTTAATACTTTAAGTACTTTCAATGTTCTGGGTCATAAATCTTAGACAGCTACAGTGAATTTGGGCTTTTCTGGTATAGGGACAAAAAAGCTTTACATTTTCAACTGTACTTCAGTTTTCTGCATGAAGTTGGTTTTTAGACCATGATGTTTAATTTAACCTGATCTGTGAAATTAGGAGACAAATGATCTCTGAAGATACCATATTAAGAGAATATTAAGAGACAAATTATCTCTTTCCTGTTTAAATCTTGAATTTTCTTGGCTCGCTGGATAGTGCTGGATTCTTAAGTTTTGCTAAGTATTTTTGAAGAATAGGATGTGATTAGAACTTAATAGTTACTATTTTCTTTACACTTTTTTTTTGTTTTGTTACTTCTGGGTGTTAGTAAAGGAATGCCTTTTTAGGGAAAGGCCAGAAGGGTTCCATGTAGCCTGAACTCCTGTGTAACACAGGCCGTAGTGCTTGGTGTGGATATCCATGCCTTGATTTCTGTAATTACCATGCTGCTCTATCAGAAACTTCACTCAGGTAAACAGAACCTCTGAATTGTCAATCAAGTATTTTGTTAATAAAATAGAAAGTTGAGGGTGTTGAACAGATTGTTTCTCTCCTAGGGAATTTGGTGCAATGAAGCTTCTATTTATCTACAAAAAGACAGAAATAAATTTAAAATTATCTATTTCTGCACTTATATAATGATGGCAGGTTCTAGATAAAACTTGGACTTTTTAAATACCACTTGTAAGGGCTTTTGTTTCAATGACTTGTTAAATTATGTCCTATAAACAGGTAACAAGTATGAAAAGGGTTTAAAAAGAATTGCCAAACAAACCTTGATTGGAACAGACCATAGAGGCAATCCAGTTGATTTTTGCTGGAAGTGAGGGTGTTGGAGCCTCTCTGAAGTGCATGTGGAGCTGTAAGAATAGTTACTCTCCACCCCTTTCTGCTGTTGATCTGAAAATCCCCCTTTTACAACCCATTTATTGCTTCAAATTCCAAGTGAATGGTGGCTGCAGCCAACTTTTCTTTGTTACTGATTGAACTGGCAACTGAAAGTAGCAACCCTTAGGATGATGAAAGGGTAAAATCAATATTGCCTGAAAGCTGTAACTGGGACTCAGCTGTTGGCAGTGTTGTGGGCAAAAGGTTCATTCCACTTTGTAAACATTTCCTGCTTTTGGGCCTGTTGAGATTTTATTGGATGGAGATTGGTGCTGTATTAAGTTACCAGTTAATGTCATCATTTTCCTTTCAAATTGATGTAATTCTCATTCTGTACCATGCAGTACAATAAAGTCGCCAAATACTGACTTGAGTCCATGTTGGTTTGATGAGGGCATTTACAGATTCCATGCTTTGTATTTGAAATACTTGAAATAGCATTTCTTTTGTCCACAGAGAGTGTGAGAGAGGAAGATCTGGATGCTGTGGAAGCACAAATCCATTGCAAACTCCCCGATGATTATCGGTGTTCATTCCGTATCCATAATGGGCAGAAGTTGGTTGTTCCTGGGTAAGGAGGGAAAACTACTTCCCAAGTTATTAATTCCCTTTGTATTCCTTGAACACTTTCCTTACTAAAACAGTAAAATGTCCCCTGAACAGGATAAATGAAGCATTTAAATGTATTGTAGCTGAGTCACCGCTTAAGTGACACTTCTAGAATTAGCTCTCTTCTAATCTTGGAAGTAATTGAAAGCACAGTGTAGACTTCTAATTGCTCGAATTACTCTTGCACTTTCATTTTTCCTAGTGAGAACACTTTCCAGTTTTTTGCAATAACTCAAACTTCCAGCTGTTAGACTTTTAATCTTAGCGCTGCAAGTTGCTCCCCTGAAGCCGGGCTTTGCATTCCAGAAGTAAATTAGCCTCTTGCACTCTTCAGGCTTCATTCTCTAATACCTTTTCTTTCTTTAAAACAGTTACGGAATAACTTGAAACCAGTTAGTCATATTAAGTAGAGTCAAATTGCCAGTTCTGCAAATTAGTTTTTCTCAGTAGAAGATTTTACAATTTTATGCAGTTTCAGCAGTCAAAAACTCCTTGTACATTAAGGTTAGAAGGCAGATGACCAAATAAATTTTCTCATCTTCCAGATACAGAAAAATGAAGTGTTTGAAGCACCTGATGAAGTGCTGCAAGCATGAGCAAAAGATGGAAAACCATAGCAAATCTTTACAATGTCTGTAGGGAGGAATGCACTGCTATTGTTCTGCCAAAACCTTCGCTAGTAAAGAAGGTGCAACTTTCTCCAATTCCAGTGTTTTATGTGCAGAAGAGATATGGGAAACTGTTTTATGAAACCATAAGGATGATTTCTAGTTCTGTTTTCCAGGAGAGACTTCAAAATTTTTAGAGAGGAGATAGGTGCCCTAGCTCTGCAGATTGTGTGCTTCCTCTCTTTCTACTACTTTTTCACTCCCACGAAGCCCCTGCTGTAATGACGTGCCTATGGAAGCAGACATAAGCCTTTGGGGAAGCCTTCCAGCTTGGAGAACTGTCGGTAGGCTGTGATCTATTGCTGTGCCCTTGAAGGGACAGCCTGGTGAAACACTGACTGGGGAAATAGGACTGATGTGTGGGACCCTGGAGCAGGAAGGGCTGCCACCCTGTGAGGGGAAGGTGTGGTCCCACTGATGGGGACAGCCTTGCTTGTGGGAGATGAATACTGGGAAGATCAGGTGTAGGCAGTGGAAGTTTGTGCAGCAAGTTGTTAGATCAGACATGGAAGTGATGCAGAGCTGGTTGTCCTTGTTAGATGCTTCAGGTTTCTGTGCTGGGGTGTTGGCACCACTTCTTAAAATGTAGAACAGGCTAATTCCAGGCAGGACTTCCTAAGGAGAAAGAGGAATGGAACCTGTTGCCCAGGATTGGATCAGCTTATAGCACACTGACATGTGGCAGCTTGCACCTGAGTCATGGCTTTCATAACACCAGTGGAAGCTCAGCATCAGCAAGAATTTACATCTAATTTGCCTTTCCCTGGTGTTCCCAGCTGGGAGAGTGGATGTGGAGGTGTGCACTGATGTTTGTGTGCTCCTCATACTGCTGAGTGCACTGCTGCTGGCGTGTGCCCTTGGAGCTGATGGATTTGATCATGTTGCTTTTTTTGATCATTCATTGGGTGTAAGTTGCTTGGTTTTGTTATTTTCATCCTAGCTCTCATCTAGCCCAACATTCCTATCAACATTAACCTGAACTTCCAATGCTCACCTCCATTCCTAATCTGCTACATCTTTCAGATTAGTACTACTTTTTTCCAAAGGTATATATTCTTCTCTTACGTTTCAGAGACTCCTTTTACTGCTTCAGTGTCACTTCCTTATTGTCAAAACCAAACAAATAAAAAATCTCATCCTTTGCTGTGATGCTTACACAAAGCTGGAGGAAAAAATGAGACACTTGGTGGCTTTGCCATGTCATGTAGATGAATAATTGTTTCATTCTTGCCTTGTATGTTTGTTTACTTGTCTCTGTAGACCTTAGTTTTATACTGGGATCATATTCTCTCTAACTCAGTGGTTATTTGCTTCTCAACCCTCTCCAAAGCATAGAGCACCTTGCTTACTGTAGTTTTGATCAATGACTGTCCTTCCAGCAGCTTGGTATTCATTATTCCCTGGAAAAATGGCAGATGCTTTGATAGTATTGAAACAAACTTGTACAAAACTGGAGACACAGCACTGGTTATTATGATACTATTTTACTATTGGAAGCTGCAGCAGCTGTGAACGGCTCCTCTGAAGTTATTGAAGGCACCATGGGAACCACCAGTGCAGTTTAAAACAGGAAGCACAAAACATCCAAGGAAGTGTTTCTCTTGGAGCCATCAAGCCTCCCTTTGTGAAGGTTGATGGTGTGAGCTAATAACCTAGTCCAGCCTGTGGATGTCAGGCTTGGATATCACCTAAGTCTAATATGCACCTAGGGCATTGACAGAATCAATGTTTCCTTAAGATTAAAAGCCAACTTTGCCTTGTGAGTGGTGTCTCCTGTTTATCTTCCCCTTTTTTTTGTTGTTTGAAGTCTGATGGGAAGCATGGCCCTGTCGAACCACTACCGCTCCGAAGACCTGCTGGACATCGACACAGCAGCTGGAGGCTTCCAGCAGAGGCTGGGGCTCAAGCAGTGCCTGCCCCTGACCTTTTGCATCCACACTGGCCTGAGTCAATACATGGCCCTGGAGAGCGTGGAGGGACGAAATAAATACGAGATCTTCTATCAGTGTGCAGTAAGGAAAATGTGTTTATACCTGTCACTGTATTTTTGTCATGACTGATAGTGCCCTTTTGTGTGTTATCCGATATCTGAAATATTTTACATAGCAGAAAGTAGAGATCATAGTAGTTTGTTTCTTGCCCCTGAGTTGCCATCTGCTTTTCATCAAAAAGGAAGGGTGACTTGCCTTCCACCACCTGTCCTCCCCAGAAGAAAGTGGGATGTGTAAAGGATGCTTCTTGTAAAAAAGGAAAAGGGGGATCTTCATCCTCCTGCTGAGTTCCTGGCGGTTTGTTTTCAAAGCATGCAGCAGTGAGATTCCTAGAGATTGCTTGATAATGGATCACTTGTGTCAAGATCCCCCCTTTGTGTTTTGCCAAGTATTTAAACCTTCTGGTAATGCTTGGGAACTTGGAGGCTTATTCAAACACTTGTATTGGTTCATGTGTAGACAGCCCTGGTTGTTTCAGGGGAGGTGTGATAGTACAGGAGGTGGTGTTGCTTAGCCTGGAGAAGGGAAGAGTTGGGAATCCTACCAGTGTTTTTAAAGTGATAGCAGGGCATAAAGGAGCCAGAGATAGACTCGTAGTGCTGCCTGCCCAGTGACAGAGGAAGAGGTAGTGGGAATGTTTCCTGAAACACAGGAAACTGGATCTGGATGTACAGAAAAACACGTTTACTGTGAGTGTGGTTGAACACTGGAACAGGTTACCCAGAGAGGTTGGGTTTCTCCTCCCATTGAAGAGAGTCAAAACTCAACTGGGCAACACGCTCCAGCTAACCCTGCCTCAAGCAGAGGGATCAGACTGATCATCTTCAGAGGCCCCTTCTTGGCTCAGCTGTTGGGTGCTTCTGTCCTAAGGCAGTATTTCTGGGGGCCTTGTTTCTTGAATGCTGCATTAAATCTGATTTTCTGTGCATGAGCGCTAGTGCAAAGTTGAAGCTGTAAATGCAGTGGTCATGGGAGCACTCAGGGGGACATGTGAGTTTTACATGTTTGAGGGTCTGACAAGAACTATAACGATGTGCTAAGCAGCCAGATTTTAGGTTTAGTGAATAGAGGGAAAGTGTTCCCTATGTTACTTCAGGTGTTGAATTTTAACCTTGAAAGTCCAGTGTTCTCCTTTTAATGCATCCTTATACTTCTTTTCCTTTTAGGACCAAATGTCTCGCAATCCATCTGCTATTGTTATGTTCATTACAGGTAACACTTCAGATAAAATATTCAAAATAAATATTCAAAAGAAAGTAGTGTGGATGATCTGACATATTTAAAAGTACTCCACTTGGCTGAAAGGGTTAATCTTGGCTCACTACAGGGTGGAAGGGAAGTTTCAAACACAGCATTTCTCTTGGCATTTTGAAGGTGGCAGGTAAATTGATTCACTTTGTCCATTCAGAGTTACTTTATACAAGGTTTGCATTTTCTAGATTAGTGGTAGAAAGGAGGATAATAAACTTGGAGTCCCTTAGACTTCCCAAAGATCAAAGGACAGCACACATAACTCATGCTCCAAGGAAGAAGTGGTAAGTACACTTAATCTAACAGGAGTGGGAGTACTTGATAACACGTCAGTGAAGGCGAGGATAATCATTTCTTAGGAGTTCAGCTTAAATCCAGTTTTGAATCACTAATATTGACAAACAGTTGCACCCTGTACTTTTCTGTTGAACTCTATATTGCAACGCTTGGAAGATTTATGGCTGAGAAATTCTTGTACAGAGAGCTGGTATATGAAACTCTCTTCTTTGAGAATTAAATGTGACAGCTTGAGTGTCTACTTAGCAATCAAACTTTTCCAAAATAATGGCTGTGGGTGTATGAAAAGCTGTTCTCAGACAATGGCTGCAAGTGTATCAAAATCTCAGGTTCCTCAGAACGAAATACAGCCTTCGTCTTCCTAGGCTGTGCTCCTTCCTAGCAGGAGTGTGTCTGTGACTTAGCCCTCTTATTAAGGAGGGGAAATTCTGCAATGTTCCTTAGAAGCTTTCCGTATTGAAACCAAATGTGACACACCGTTGAAGACCTTGATTATAATGTGAAATACTTGGCTAAGAGACTCCGTTGGCTGTGTCATTTCTGGAGAAATGCACTCTCAACTCTTAGTTCTTAATTGGTTTCTCCAAATTATCCTTGTTGGCAGAATGAACTGGAATATTGACTGACTCATCTAAGTAAGTCTGAGAGTTTGTAATAAAAATAATAAAAGCTTTAGACTTTTCCTTGAAGTATTTACTGTAATGTACTTAGTGGTAAATTTGCCCATCCTTATGAATGCTTTTCTTCCTTGGCATCTAGGGACATCTTACTTGGAATGGTTTACATCATATGTAAACAAAGTTGTAACTGGAGGTTATCCTATCATCAGCGACCAGATTTTCAGGTATTGTTACTGGGATTTATAGCCTCAGTGCAACGTTTTAGTATGCTTATGTCTTACCAGGTAATTTCGGGTATCTGATGCAAAAGCTGATGTTGGAGAGAGAAGAAAGCACGTGAAACTTACTGAAAATAAACATGTAAACCAGAATGCTTAAAGCAACTTAATTTTTTTAACCAGAAGCTTCAGAGCTTGTAGCTTTGCATTAATGCAAAATCAGTAATTCTGCATTAAAAGCGATCTGAAGCTTAGCAAACAACAGGATACTTACTCTGTGTGCCATGAGTGTGTTGCTGCTGCAGGACTGGTCAGAGTTATTAAAACCAGAAATGTTTCAGCAGATTGGTCTCTAAAGTAATACTATTGAATATATAAATAAGCAGGAATTGTTCTGGTGTTTGAATCTTCATGCACTTGCAATTTCTTGTAAATACAACCAAGAACCTTAATTCTGTCAAATTGGGATGCTATGGAGCTAAGTTCTTGATCTGTAAATTAACTTGCTGCGAGAGTTTCTAGGATTTTGGGTTTTTTTTTAAGTAGTATAGTGACAGATCCTTATTTAAAGAAGTGTCAAACCATACACCAAGCAAGCATTAATGGAGGTACAAAGACAAACTGTGTGTGTTTAGGTGGTGGGATGATACATCAAGGGGACACTGTTCACACACATCCTTTCTTTAACTGCCAAAGGAAAAAAGTTAAGAATTCCATTTAACTTGGCATCACAGTGTTCTTATTAGTAATTAACTAAGTGCTTTAGATGTTTAGTTTTCTGTATTGAATGTGCAGGCTGTTTGCAGAGTTAATGTTTTCCTCTCTGCAGGTATGTGCATGATAAAGAATGTGTTGCTACCACAGGAGATATCACTGTGTCTGTGTCCACCTCTTTTCTACCTGAACTCAGTTCTGTATATCCACCACATTATTTCTTCACTTACAGAATCAGGTAAAAATAACAGCTGAATTAATTCTTATAACACAGGATAGACCTAGGGAATGTTCAAAGCATCAATTTATGCAGCAGTCAAAAATGTTCCGAAACGAATGGGATGTGTACAACATGCTGTACTTTTTAATTAAAAAACCCTAAATCATTACCTGGTCAGGTACACAAAGTAGCAGTCAAGTTGGTAATGGGTAAAATACAGTGATGGG
The DNA here is from genome assembly GCA_013400975.1 of Atrichornis clamosus. Taxonomy (NCBI): domain Eukaryota; kingdom Metazoa; phylum Chordata; class Aves; order Passeriformes; family Menuridae; genus Atrichornis; species Atrichornis clamosus. The sequence goes on along the minus strand of WBMZ01010518.1, from coordinate 88,668 downwards.
TGGGGCAAAGAAGTTAAAAGTAGGTTTTGTGATTTAGAAAAGGGCAAGTAACAGTGAAGTAGAGACCTGGAGATGGATTCTGATTCAGGTTACTTTAGTGGGCGTTGGCTTTTCCTGGTCTTTGTGATCCCAAGGGCACTAAAGCATTTCTTAAAATGTGTGAAAGTAGTTCCATAAGCATTAAGTATGTTCTTTGGCTTCTAGAATTGAAATGTCCAAAGATGCTCTTCCTGAGAAGGCTTGTCAGCTGGACAGTCGATACTGGAGAATAACAAATGCCAAAGGTGATGTGGAAGAAGTCCAAGGTCCTGGAGTAGTTGGTAAGTGAAAAACTGTTAGAGAGAGTATTTAATGTACTTGCTATTAAAATTCCATTATTAGCTCTTTGTCAGGGTAGTGGTTGTATGGTTTGTATCAACATCATTTTGTTGCTTCAGAGAAAACAATATGTATCCATCTGCTCTGACTAGAAGCTGTTTTGTAAGGGATATCTGGACATCCTCCTACTTAACCCCTCTCCAGACAGTTTTTTATAATATCAATAATTGCTGAGAATAATGTATGCATCTCCTGAATACAGAATGATCTGCCTGAATATGTTGTGGAGTGCCAGTTCTTTAGCAACTGCTAAATTGTTGTTCTATGTCAGTCCTTACCACTGTGACCTAATGTTTTACCAACAGGGGAGTTTCCAATTATCAGTCCAGGGAGAGTCTATGAATACACCAGCTGTAAGACGTTTTCCACAACATCTGGATACATGGAGGGGTATTACACCTTCCATTGCCTCTACTACAAGGACAGATTCTTTAATGTCACAATTCCTAGATTTCATATGGTGTGTCCAACATTCAAGGTGTCTACAGCATGAATGGTAAGCAGAGATGCAGTTTTTAAGAACAAACCCCAAAATTACAAAAATAGAAAAAATTACAGCGCTGAATAGTGTTTCTATTGCTAACTCCATACAAAACATGCCCCATAATTCAGAGCTCTTAATTTCTGCCTGCAGACGTGGCATTGCATGAGCTACTTGGATTTCAGAGTTCTTTCAAAGCTCTTGCCTTGGTGGGTCCACACTCATTAATTTTAGCCATAACAAGTATCTGCTTTATTCAGACATTCTCCACTTAATGATAGCCCAAAAATTGTAGAGTCTGTGTGATGTTCATTAGTTCTTGCTGAAAGTGCATTTCATAAAGTCACTTAATGACTGCGCAAATCACCAAGATACTTCGCTTGCAGTTAATTATAATGTAGTTTTAGTTTGGAGATTGTGGGTTAATTATATCATTTCTCCCTTTTCTTTGGCACATTTAGAGAAGAGCTCTTGATTTATTTTATCCCTAGTTTTTGTGCAAGCGCTGAGTCTTTCCTCAGGAGCAGGCATCTGCTTGTACACTTCCTTAGGTTTATCCCAGGATTTGAGACACACATTCCCAGTGGCTCTAGCAGTAGGTGCCAGCAGATGTCGTGCTTCTAACAGAAAATGACATCTCTTAACTCTTGCCCACATTTCTGGGAGCTGTAACTGCCTGCCTTTCTAACCTCCTTCCCTTGAGCTGACGGTAAAAATAATTTCCTTTTCTCTTTTGCTTCACTTCTGTTTTAAAGGTAGTAATGACCCTTTTGTTTTTAAGTTGCTTTAATAAACGACAGCCTAGGCCACCAAGAAAATCGGTACAGCTGAGACCCTGAGTTGTGGCTTTGTATAATTGCAGGTATGGGATAATAAAACCTAATGGATAATTACTGAGCTGAAGCTCAAGTACTTTGGCAAAATGATCTCTATTGCAAATGAAACTTAGTAGTTTTGAAGAGCTGGTTTTAGGACATAGATCACGATGTGTGCTTCAGCTTATCCATGTGACAATGCAGACCAGATTTTTCTAGGCAATTGTCAGCGCTTCCTAACAAGGAAGGGAAGATTTTAATTAAATATGGCTGTGTTTTGTACTAAGCAACAAATCATAATGAATCTGCAGTGGATGAAGACAAAGATTCCACAGGCACTGATGACTCAAGATCAGCATAGAGTTTTGGACATTCCTGCACCCCCTGGATGCTGCCCATGTCACACTGATGGGATTTTTTTCCAAACAAACTTTTCAGAAGCTGAATTCTTTGGGCCTAGTGTGTAAGAATATTTCTGACTATTGTAAATGAACTCTGTTGCACATCAGGGCAACTAGCATGAATGTTGGTGCCAGCTCTAATATTGATTAGAATACAGCTTTTTTTTCCCTGGTTTGGAAGTGGGGGAAAAGGCAGGGAAATGGCGAGAGAGAGGAAGAGAAAGGAATTTGAGTTTTGTTCACTTTTTTCTGAAGTGTGAAGCAGCTTGATAGTCCGAGGTAATCATATTTTACATTTTTCAACTATTGCCTATTTATGATCATACTGCAGATATGGCGTGGGGATTTGGTTTTATACAAGCATTTAAAATTAGCATTTAAAATTAGCAATAGACAAGATGACAAAAAAGGGTGTATCCTTTTGTCTTTTCTCATGAGTTTCTACTCTGGATAACTCCTGCTAAGAATGAAACTTGCAGTTTGGTCTGTATATCCCATTCGGGTGAGATTAGGTGCTCTTAAGCTATTTTTTTTTGTTAATTAACATAGAAATAGCAAAAAATCCTGGTCATCAAATGCATAAATTGGGAATGAAACTGGCCTTATTTTCAGACAATCTGTTTGTCAGCTTGATTTTATGCTAAGTGACTGATTGGATAATGCCTCTGGGAATGTAGTGTCCATGCATAATCCGCCACTCGTTAACCAAGAAATTTCTCAATGACTACAAAGTGTGGATTTGTAAATATATTTTGAGGTTTTTTTCTTTATATGATGTTTGCTGTTGTCATAGGTGACAAGTTTATGTTATGTATCATGTTTCCTTGAGCACTTGATGGATTTTTGTTTCTATGCCTGAATAAAAAAGAAAAAGGAAAAAAAAAAAACCAAAAAGGGGAACCTGGCAGAACACCAGATGACTAGAAAATTTATATTTAAAGAAGTATCTGTTTGCATTATCCTTTTTATTTTGTTTCAGTTGTCATTAATAAACAACTGCCTCCTTTGTTCTCAAGTGCTGTGTGGGCCTCTTCTTGACAAGATTTGAGAATTAATTTTGTGACCAGCATTGATGTAGTCAGTTCTTTCTGACAGCCAGAATTTTTAGCTTTTATGAGGTAGACCAGTATATTGTGGTTCCAGCTCAAATTTTCCATTATTGACTAATCGCAACTCCTTTTTTTTTTTTTAATTAATTCTTTTTATTTTTAATGTCCAGATATTGAATTATCCATGTGCTCAGCTTTCCTTTCTCTGGTGCCACACAGCATTTTCCACAGTGGTGCAAGGTAGAAAAACAAATCCTGGGTATGATCCCTAAACTGTCGTTAGGTGAAGCATCTGCAGAAACAAAACCAACCTGTGTTGTGCTCACAGGAGCCAGAACAGCACTGAGAATTGCTGGAGTGGTTCCAAAACATTGCCATTTTGAGAGTTACCACACTATTACCTGTGAGGGGTAAGAAATCCCACAGAAGTTTTGTCAAGGATCAGTAAAGAAAGGTTTTAGTGGACCTAGGGCCTGCCCCAGGGCTGTCAGTCTACTGTGTGTTTTTAAGGACAGATTGCCCTCATGGTTGGAGGCCTTTATTGGGAGGGTTCCTCCCAAGATCTGTATGTTCTAGTTCAATGGAATCAGCTGAAGGGCATGGGACTCCTCACAAATACTGCCAGCTCTTGGCAATTTCACTCTTTTTTTAGGGAGTGGTTCTCTGGGTTGTTAAAGATGAACTGGAATCCGTGTTTTCTGTGGGAGAAGCCCAAGTCCAGGACAGTGCTATTCTCAGTCCCTGAGCTTTGCAGTGCCGGGGTTTGAGGCCTCTGCTCCAAGCAGAGGTGGCCAGAGGGGTCTGGATTGAGGAGGGAGCCAGGCAGGGAATTGCTGGATTGCTCTTCCTGCCCTGACCATGAGTGTGTTTTTAACAGGGGAAAGGGTTTTTGCTTCAAGGCAGCTATTTTAGCACAGGGTGTGTTGCGTGGAGCTGCCAGAAGTGTTGCAGCTCCTTATGATGTGCATTTGAAGTGGGGCTGAAGCCAGTGGCTCTCCTCACCCCTCTGTGTGAATCACAGAATCAGTGAAATGAAAAACAAAGTGGTCAAGGCCGTTGAGGACAACAAGAAATTGCTGATGTTTTCCATTACTGCTGGACTGTTTGAATACTCACTGAGCAGTGGGAGAGAACTGAGTTGAGATCCTGCTGCCGGACAGCCCCTCACTGCTCTGGCTGAGCACTCAGGTGTGGGGCAGATGTAACTCCAACTCCATCCAGCTGCCAAAAGCTTCCCGTGGTCACTGTAATCTGCTCACGTGCACACACACGTTGTCCCACACAACACAGGAATGTCATTCCCTTCAGCCACCGTTCTGCAGGTTCAGCCTGAAGTTCTGTCACCTCCTGACTCAGATCTGATACTGATGCTTGCTTGGGACTTCACCTGGCCAGGTAAAAACAGCCTTGGTGAACACCAGTGGATTCAGCATATGGTTAAACCCCGGCACATCCAGCACAAGTATGTAACTGATCTGGTCCTTTCTCTGTCTGTGGAACAGCCCTACGCTGACAGTCTCTGTGTAATTGCTCTGTAAGATTCCTTCAGCATTTTTGTGGGATTTTGCTGGCTGAATAGTTTAATGGAGAGGACCTTTGGCCACAATTTCCTTGCTGTGACTGCATCACATAGAGAAAAACAAGTGGTGTGCCAGCCAGTCGAAAAAAAACCCAACTAGAAGTTGCTGTAAAAGTTATTCCAGTATTCCAATGCTGGTTTTATTTTTTTCCTGTCATTGTTTAATTTGTCAGAATTTATGCAAAGAATGTAAGGTGGAAAATTCAGGTCAAGTTTGAAATACCATTTATCTGTGATGATACAGATAAATGTGTGCTCTGTCAGAGGGACTGCTCCCAGAGTTTGGGAGAGGAAAACAGGTAAATGTTCAGCTGTGGCTGAAGTTTCTTGTTCCCAGCTCCTCATCTAAGTGAATTAATATGGGGTTTTTTTCTATCAAGTATTAATTGAGGGGATTCTAATTTAATAAGTTGCATCCAATAATCCACAAGCATCTTACTCTTATATGCCTTTGCTTTTATTTATGGCTTAAACAGAAGTAAAATCTTCTAGACATAAGATCATATGCTGAGCTGACTGACAATGAATACACGGAGAGAATCTGATGTAAGTTCTGAGTGATTTAGGGTTTACTTTAGGTCAAACAAATAAATTGGCAGTAATAAATAAATCCAAGAATCCTTTTAAAATACAACTGCTAGTTACAAGTATTTCATATTGTCCTCAAGTCAGCACTGAACTTTTTTTTTTCTAGATAGCATGGATCTAAGTATTAATAAAATACTTTTGGTGTCCTCTACTACATTTCTGTTGCTCTTCTTGCATGTTTTCCTATGTTGTGAATGTTTAGATCTGTATTCAGGTACCTGTGGAGGACACTGCCTTTTCATGTTCCTGGTTGTTCCTTTGTGTGTTCTAAAACTTTGGTTTTCCTTAATCTGTTAATTCATACCATAAGGCTCTGGGGAGACCTTAGAGCACCTTCCAGTACCTGAAGGGGCTCCAAGAGAGCTGGAGAGGGACCTTGGACAAGGGCGTGGCAAGACAGGACAAGGGGGAATGGATTTAAAGTAACACAGGGGGTCTTTAGAGGGAATATTGGGAAGGAATTATTCCCTGTGAGGGTGGTGAGGCCCTGGCACAGGTTGCCCAGGGAAGCTATGGCTGTCCCATCCCTAAAAGCGTTCAAAGCCAGGCTGGATGGGGCTTGGAGCAACTTGGGCTAGTGGAAGGTGTCCCTGCCCATGGCAGGGGGTGGGATGAGATGGTCTTGAAGTTCGCTTCCAACCCAGGCCATCCCAGGATTTAACCACAAGTGGCGATGCATGACAGGCGTGGCCGCATCACGCTTTGGGAAGAAAGCGCGTGAGGGCGGGTGGCAGATACATTTCTAAAAGTGTTCCCGGCCTCTCGGAGCACGGAGTGCGCAGGTACCTCGCGGTGCCCGTCCTGCGGGAGCGCTTCTCCCGCCTTCGGCTCCCGTCAGCGGGTCACGGCCGCCGCTCCGCCCCGGGGCGGCACAGCCGGGAACGGCAGCGCCGGGAGAGGCACAGGCGGGAGAGGCAGCGCCGGGAACAGGCAGCACCGCGTCTCTGCTCCCCGCACACGGCAGCATTGCCCGGGGAAGGTGAGCGAGGCGAGCCCGGGGGAGCAGCAGCAGCAGCAGCGGCAGTGCCGGGAGCCCGGCGAGGCGAAGCGGTGGCCGGGGCGGAGGGGGAGCGCGCAGGTCCCTGGCGTGAGGGAGAGAAGGGAACAGAAAGCGGGGAGAAAGGTTTTTGCCGGGAGCTGCGAGCGGCGGTGGGGGGAAGGTTTTGGGTGGCGCTGCGTGTTCGCCCCGGGGCGGCTGTGTTTTGGCCGTGCCCCGTGTCCTGAGTCACGGCGGCCGCACCGCAGTGCGCTGCGCTGCGCGGGCCGGGCGCGGGGCCGAGGCGCGGAGCGGCCGCACACGGCGATGGACGAGAGCCAGGAGGCACCTGGCCCGCCGTGTCCCGGCTCGGGAAAGGGGCACCTGGTCCCCGCAGGGACGGGGCTCGTTGTCCCGTTCGCCCTGTCCTTTCCCCGTTTTTCGCCATCCTGTCATTTACGATGACAGCAGCAGCAGGTCCTGTCCGCCTGCCTTCTCCCAGGTGGGACTGCAGAGAAATTGTTTCACAACCAGGCACGGAGCCTTTCCTGCTGTTGCAGTTGCTGTTTCTTGTCATTGAGATGGGTCGGATGCTTGAGTTAAAGCAGTAATTTAGAAAATTCAGTTTAGGAGATGTTTTCTACTTTTTTTATGCCATGTTGTGAATTGCTGATTCTATATATATAATTTTTTTTAAAGGTCAGAATTTCCTGTCTCACACAGAAACAATTACTCTATTTCACAAAAATAGATGCACTGAATTTCTAGTGTTTTGCTGGCTCTGATGATTTTTTTTCATCTGCATTACATTTATTCCGGTCATGACTAGGTTTTGCTAAAAGGCAAAAACTGTTTTCCTCTGCTGAGGACTGAGGACTCCCGGAAGATGGAGAGATTCCCAGGATGGTTCTATTTGCTGCCCAGAATGGCTCTTGCTGTAACCACCAGACTTAACAGCGCTCCTGCAGATTCATGTCACTGTGGGATGAGCCGCTGGCCTTGAAAGGCTGCTTGCAAAGTTGTTTACCCCAGAAAATCAACTCATCTTGCACATTATGGTTTTGTTTTTCCTAGTTTCCCTATGCTCAACAGTAAGTCATGGAGAGAGGAGGAAAAAATGTAGTGTTTGGGGTTTTTTTCGTCATTGGATGAGGTTCTTTTGGGTAGGTTTGGGTTTTTTTTCATTGGATGGGGTTCTTCTGGGTAGGTTTGGTTTTTTTTGTTGGATGAGGTTTGGGGTTTTTTTTTGTCAGTAGAAAAATTAACTAGAGTTAAGCTTGAGAAGCATTTAAACATTGTTTTGCTATGAAACCATCTTTTCAAGTCCACAGTCAGCCTACTGGGAGGAAGAAGCTCCATCCCAACATGGTTATGGTCTGCCACGCTAAACTCTCAGCTGCATGTAGAAATAGCTGCCAGCAGAATTAAGAGGAGTGACTGTTTCACTATGGTTTTATTGGATGTAAAACTTGTAATCTGAATACCTTTAATATTTTGGGACTTCCAGTCCCACTTGGGCTTTGAAGACAAACATAAAATCATGCCCTCCTAGCACAAGCATGGTCCCTCTCCCCCCACTGTGTCTGCTTGATGCCTCTTCTGAATATCCCACTCTGCAATAGCAGAGATTTTTTAGTAGGAGCTATGATTGTTCACACTTTGTGTGCAGAAATCTGACAACTCCTGCTTTGGAGCTGGCTAAAAAAAAATCCTGACCTTCCCGTCTCCCTGCTGCCTATGGATTGCAGCAGTCATGGAGACTTGAGCCATTGCTGCAGGCACTTGGTGAGCTATTGCCTGTGTCAGTCCCTCAGTGAGAGGGAGAAATTTGGGGAGAGGAGAGCAAAAGCTCCTTTAGAGCAGCCAAACCTCTTGCAACCCCATGAGAGAGAAGAAAGGAGCACAGTCTGGCTCCAGGGTTACTGGGGAATTGCTGAAAAAGAAAAAGCATTTGAGACCTAAATGGCCTTTCTTTTTTGTTAGGTGCATTTGTAGCTGTGAGAAATAGGGAGGCCTGTTGAATGGTGTAATCAGAGAGGAGAGAGGAGACCCATCTGAGACTGTCAGGGCTCAAATATCAGTTCTGAGAATAAAAATCCTGTTCTCAGAATAAAAATCCTCCCTTGGAAAGTGAAGTTATTTTTCTCTCTTGTCTTTTTTCTGTTTTTCCTGGCCAAAGCTTTCAGTTTTATACTGAATCAAGTCTTGAAACCTCAGTTAATCACCGAGTAGTTTGCTAGTTCTGTGTAGCTTTTAAATACAATAAACATGTAACCTCTTTATGCCTTCAAATTAGGGAAGAAGCATGACCAAGATGAACTGCATCCTGCTTACTGCCTGCATTGTTCTAATTGCTTTTTGTGGTTCTGGTGAGTAGCAGAGAGGGACTTTGTGGTTTAATGTTATGACAGAGGCTGAGAAAATCATGGAAAAATTGCCAGAGGAGGAAAAACAATGAGAAAGGCCTGGATTATTTAATACCACTTTGGGGAATGTCAGTAACCATCGAAGCAGGACTCAGTTTCTGTTCTGATCGTCTTGGGTCAGAAGAGAGAATCGGGTGCAGAGTTTGATGCTGCTTAATACAGCAGCAGACTGTGGTGTTTTGCTGCTAGAAAACTGGATTCCTGTTGTAGTGGGTAGTATGAGAGGCAAAGGAGATGGAATAAAAAAATGGATAGAATAAAATTCAGCTGAAAGTGTCATTGCCTGTCCTTTTGGAAAAGGCAGTCTTCAAGAGCAGAAAAAAGGAGCAAACATTTAATACCTTGTTCTGCAGGCGTACGGTGTTTTTAGCAATGACATAAGTACATGCTTCAAAATGTGCCTTTCAAAATTGCCAGTCTCGGTACACTGACATAAGCTTGTCACTTTTAACTGAAGTCTTGAGTTGAATAGTTTTAGCTAATGTCTTGAGTTTAATAATGTTAGCTGAAGTCTTGAGCTTAATAACCAGGCATATGTTCTGTGACAATTAGATGCAGATAGTGATTCTTTTTTTTTTTTTTTCCTATTTAATGCTGCTGCTCCTGCCTCAGTACTTCATTATTCAGTAAAGATAAACCCTTGTTGTCCTAGGTTATACCTTGAGATGTTACCATTGTGACAACAGCCCTTCCCTGTGCAGGACCAATAGCACCTGCTTAATGAATGAAGATACTTGCTTGCAGTTGAAATTTGGTATGTACAGTGTCTCACAGACCTAAAATAAGCACACTTGGATCAGTTTTCATCGCCTGTACACCTCTGATCTGGCCCTAGCATGCACTTCTTAGCCTCACTGAAAAGAAGGTTGCAAATACTTCTGAAGGTCATGCTTGTATCCAAGCAATAATGTAATGATTTAGATAGTTGGTTTATAGTTGTACGAGCATATACACAGGTACCTGTATATCCAGATCTAAAAAATAAACAAACCAACAAAAACCCACCCAAGAGAGCTGGAAAAAAGTAACAGGCAGCATTGACTTTAAAATGCAAAACCTTTGCCTTGAATTTATTACACTTTAAAAAACAGATAAAGGATGTGGAGCCCACAAAGTAAACCTGCAGATAAAGACTTGATCATTGATGAATTGACACTATTGAATTAAATTCTGTCTTCCTGAGGGTGAAGAGCCTTCTGTCTCAAGAGGGACGTCTTTAACTAGATCAAGTAGCTCCAAGCCCCATCCAACCTGGCCTTGAATGTTTTCAGGGATGGGGCATCCACCATGCCTCTGGACAACCTGTGCCAGTGTTTTACCACCCTTATCTTCTCTTCAAGCTCCGTCTCCTCCATATTCTTCACTGAAAGGGTTACCCAGTGCTGGCACAGGCTGCTCAGGGCAGTGATGGAGTCCTCATCCCTGGAGGGATTTAAAAGCCTTGTGGGTGGGGAAATGGTTTAGTGGAGGGCTTGGCAGTGCTGGGTTAAAGGTTGGACTTGATGGTCTTGGAGATCTTTCCCAGGCTAAATGATTCTGTGAGTGCAGGCTGAGCTGGCTGGTGATGCACTGTGCTCTGTCAGGAAGCCCAGAGCAGGTGTCACTCAGGCTCCACCCTGTGTCTCCTGCGGGCTCATTGGGGCTGAACTGGATGCGCACTGCTACGTTCCTAGTGAAGGCAAATTGGGAAACTTACTTGAAGTTAAAAAAGCAAGTACATGGCTGTGGCGAAAAACAAAACAATAGGCCTGATGCTGAGTGCACAAATAGTCCATGAACTACAGGACACAAGACTTACCAAAAAGTGTCCGTTCTGGGGAGGGCGGGGAGGCCAAATATAGTGATCTGTCCCTGCAATTTCCTGTTAAATTCTCATCTCCTGGTTGGGTACAAAATTGGGACTACTTTTCATACCTGATTAACCACTACTGTGCAAAGTGCTGTGGGTGGGACTGTGATCAAATTTCCCACTCTTTGTACAGAGTATTTCTTGCTAGGAGGTTTGTACAAAGCATTTCTGGGTGCCAGGTCAAAGAATGAGACCTCACAGTTTCTGCCTCACTCCACGCTCCCCCCGATGCCATGGCAACACAGACCACAAGACCTCCATCCAATTCCTATGTTTATTTACACCACGAGCTTTGCATTTTCTTCACTGTTTTCTTCTTCAAACAGCGTCAGTCTAAGCAGAGCTGCTCTCTCTGTACCAAAAACGGTGCTGCTGTCAATATTCTCTTAATCTGTTTAATTTTTTTTTGTTTCGTAGGTAAATTGAGAACTTTCTCCTGCTGGAAGGCATCCCAGTGCAGTGTGAATGAAATTGCTGAATTCTTCCAGTTGGATAATTTTGAATACTTTTGCTGCCAACACGACCTGTGCAATGAGGGTGCAGTTACTGGGGTTAACAAAGCAGCCTTCAGCATTGCCTCTGTAATGGCCATGTTATGGATGCTCCTGTAATAATCCTGATCTGTGTGCTGTCCTTTCAAGCTGAAACTATACAAAACCTTTAACTCTTTTCTATATTTCACATTTTCAGTTCCTGTCCATGGGCAGAAACATTCCCTTTTAATTTTGTTTCCTAGGGTTCTATCTGTTAAGTCACTGTTCCATTAGTGGGAAGGAGATGTGTGTTGTTACCAGTTACTCAGGTGTTTTGATCTGTCCCCATATACACGGGGAAGAGAACTTGTTGTGAAGTAACATTATCTTGTGGAGAACCTGGGCAAACTCCAGTGGGTGATGTGAAAAGGAAGGAACACTATAAAGCTTTTCTGCTGGAAACAATCATTCTTTTCCCATCCCATAAACTGTAATTGTTTCTCATTGCCATTTCTGTGGGTTTTTGATTTGTTTTTCTTTGGGTGCTCCCTTGTCACAAACCAAGCAATGAATATGCCCTCAACACAAGAAGTGTTGGATCATAAATTTAACCTTGCTGCAGTCTCTGTGATAAGTATGGAAATACTCAGTTTCAAGTCATGTAAACAATTTGTTCCCATCACTGTAACTTTTTTTTTTACAAGCCAATGATACAACCTTTTCAAGTTCTGTTATTTTGGGAAAAAGCGTCTACATTTCTTAAACCAAAACCAAAATACTGCTATAAGTGAGAAACACTTTTCCCTTTATTTTTTAAAGTATATTTCCGTGAGATGTAGACAACATGTGATAGCTTCTTTTTTTATTTCCCTCATACATTATCCATGCCTAGGATTTTAAGTGAGCATGTGCTTTGCACTGAGTATTTATTGGTATACTGAAAATCGATTATAAAATGCTAAGGAATTGAAATGGCACATACTTCCCCACCTAGTTAGCTTTGGGGTTTTGTTGAAAACAGTGACATGTAAACTTAACCCTTCAATCTTCCACCTAAGAGTATTAAATAAAATCTTGCAGAACTTTATTTCTCTAAATGCCAATGCACAATATAGGTGTATTTATATAGCATGAATAAAACCTGCTCAGTTTGTAGGTGTGAGAGGTCTGGAGCTGAAATACTGAAATATTTAGGTTGCTCTGCTCCTTGGTGGAGAGAGAGCATGGGATGTCAGTGGTACCTCTGGACCCTCTCAGTCAGGTGTGATGCCAAATTCTCCTTTTGCTCTTCTGGAGCTGTTGGCATGTCCCTGCCAGAGTCATGTCTGTTGCCAATGGAATATCCTCTTCCTGAGGACCCCCGCTTGTGCTCGTGACACCAGTGACACCAGTTCACCCAGTCACAACAAGGGTGTTGTTCCCAATCCCGATGTATTCCGCAATGTACGTTTTGGTTAAGCTTATCGTAGCTATGAGAGTGTCCTGGAATCTCTCCTGTCACTCGAAATGTGGAAGTCGTCCTGTCTTTGATTAATAAAAACGTCAGAAAAGAAAACGTGGAGTGTGTGGTGATTTATTGGTATTTACAGCTGGATAGAACTCCAGTTTCCATGTGAGGTGCATCCACGCTTCCCATCCAGAGACTCTCAGCAAGTTGCAAGTAGACTTCTTCCTTATTTTTATTCCCACCTTATTTCCCACAGACACTGGAAGACAGTCGTTTCTGCACAATGACTTTTTCCACTGCTGCACCACCATTTATCAAACTCAGGCTCATTTTAGGTGAAAAGGTATTAAAGCAGTGAGTCCATATAAATTGGGGGAAGGTTTGTAGCAGAGAGGTATTTTTTGTTGGACAAGATAATAGATTCCTTATGCTTAAATCATCCTGATGGCAGCATTTTTTCTCTATTGTCAACGTCTCTCTTTTGATGGTGTCACTTTTAAACTTGTTTTGTTGCTGCATGGTCTGCAAATGTAAAATATTCTCCTTTTTAGTAAGTGGAAAAAGAAGCTCTGTATTTGTGTGTCTAATGTTCAAACAATCATTTTTAGTATTTCTTTTCTGATAGCCTTGAACGCTTTTTTTGTGTCTAATTTATCATAGCTCTCCTTCCTTTCTGTTTAAAGCAGCTTGCAACAAGTCCTTAGGTTGTGAACTCTAAAAGGACACTTTTTTTTTGGTAAAGATCGACAGGAACATTGTTAAATTCCTTTTAGGTTTGCATTTTCTGAGTCTGACTGGGCTGACTGCTGAATCCTCTCCTGAAGATTATTGAACAGTAACTGTTCCTTGAATTTTGGCACTTTTCCCCCTGCTGCTGTGTTATGTCCAGATTTGATGGCCAGTCCTCAAAGGGCACCATTAAAACCAAGAAAGCCATTAAAACCTCTGATTAAATATTACATATTAAAATTTGTTGAACTCAGAGTCCACCAGGACCTTCAAGTCCTCTTTTGAACAGCTGTTTTCCGGCTGGTGCCTGGAGTGATTCCAGTCTTTGGGGTGGGTGTTACAAAGTGGAGTTTGAGACCCAGGGACTCCTAAATTTATGCCATCCTCAGTGGGAATATCAGCCAGATACTTTGTGTGGTTTAGCTGTGTCCTGTAAGACCCAGGATAATGCAAGGTAAGCTCAGGGTGTCCTGCTGTGTCACTGTGCAAAGGAGTCTGTTGCCCTCTGCAGTGAGTGCTGGGTAACTTGTTGCTGTTGTCTGGGGTGTTTTGGCTGTATTTTGTAATTATCTAAATGGTTTCCTCTGTTCTGAATTAGTGGCATGACTAAAACCTCATCCTCAGCTGTTTACCTTAAAGATTTTTATGTCAATACACATAATCTATGCATTAATGACCATCTAATCATCAAAGAATATTCTTCCCTGCATCTGCTTCTCAATTGCTCTCATAACCAGTAGTCCCTTTTTTTTTGAGGGGGGTTACAAGTTCTATAGGAAAGAGAAGGAGAAGGTAACAAATGGAAGCTGCAGCAAAAGCAGAAATTCATCCTTGTGATCTGTTTTTACCATTTGTTCCTCCTTCAAGTCCTCATAGTGGTGACCAGGTGTCCTTTGATTTGAACTTAGGCATGGAGAGCTTGGAAGCCTTATGGTCCTGCTAGGAATGTGGGGCTGATATACCTGGTTGAGAGGAATTTGCCTTTATCCTGTGTCAAGTCCTTCTCTAGTTTAACTATCTCTCATCAAAGATGAGATGGGATGTCTCCGTGTTATTTCAGGATGCAGGAAATTGTGAAAAGAAGCAGATGCACGGGGAAAAAGCAGACAGGCAGAGCAAGCAATTTCCTCCCACAGCTTTTTGGTGTGAGAGGAATGAGGAGGCTGACCAGTGAGCAGCTTTATTTTGTAAAAAGGAGTTGCTAAAATAACAGACTAGTCCCAGCAGAGAGCTGCACATTAAGTAACTTGCTGTTGCACTAACTGGGGCATCTGGATACTGCTGTTATATAAATATTAAATGCATTTAACAACAGTGGCCTTCCTCCAGCTGAAGGAGAGTTTATTGTGTCTGAATCTCTGTGTGTCTCCGAAGGCTTGGATCTTGTAAGTACGGTCAGTCCTAGGGCTGGCATCACAGCAGGGGCGTTTGGCTATGCCCAAACATCCAAGAGAGCGTTGTCTGTAAGATCCCCACGTTTGCTGAGGCAGAAACGAGCACACTGCACTGTCTGACTCGACACGATGTGAATATTGCACTAACAGGACAGTGCTAACACCATTCTGCATTTCAGAGAGGGAGAAGGGAGCGACTGACTGGCTGTGAGATCCCCTAAAGAAGTACGTTGTCATTTCCACTCCTGTCTTTCCAAGAATAATTTATACATTGGGATAAAATGAAGACCTGCAGATGATATTATTTTTATGGGTATGACAACTTACAGTACAGAAAAAACTGTTCTGGAGCCTAGGAAAGAGTGAGCTTTAAAATGCTTTTGGTTTCTTCCTCCAAAGTGGAATGAATAAAAAAAAGAGAAGTGTTTGGAGCAAAGTTTCCCTCCTGAATAAAGAAATCTCTGCATGTAATCCAGTGCTGGTTCTATATAAGTGATAAGGAGTCTTGCATTGATTTAGATGCTTCTGAGTCCATATCCCAGCACTTTCTGGATCCAGCTGAGTTACTCATGGCACAACAGCACTGTTCAGGAATAACTTCACCATTCCTCACTGCACAGGGTTGGTTTGATGCTTGATACCATTCGAACCAACCCCTTACACCATTTTGGTGAGTAAGGATGAGAGTGAAGCAAACACACTCCTGTTTTCTCTTCTCTGACAGCTGTTCAGAGATGCTGCTCTAGGACAGGTTTGGAGAAAGGCTTTGGAGACACTGCAGGATGGGAATAAAATCACAAAGGTTGAGTAGATGGATGTTGTGGTCAGATTGACTTTGGAATTTGTTTTGGAGACTGCTGCAAACCACAGAAGCCTTATTCTCCAGAGATTCTCCAAGGAGTGCTCTGTGCTGCATTCAAGTCCACAGTGCTGAAGTTCATTCCATGCTCAAACTCCTATTTTCAGAGATACTAATGTCTTCTAGGGAACTTCAGACATGCATCGTCATTAGCTGTCATGTTACTAAGTGGTCAAGGCCTGGGTGAGAACACGCACAGCTCAGTGGCATCATTTATCTCGCATCCGAAATGAATGAAGACAAGTCTGCAGTGTTGCACCAGGAAAAGATTAAAGTGATTAAAATGAGAGCCACATCTTGAAATCTAATTACTTTAAAGTCTGATGGGTTTCTTCCTTCCTGCTACCAGTCATGGTAAAGCTGCAGACTCCTGTAAATTAAGGTTTATTCTCTGTTCTGCGGGATGAAGTGATGCTTGTTTGGGCAATGGTGGGGCTGTAGCCCAGAATCCCGTGACAGATATATCTAGAAAGCTGCAGTTTGCACACAGATAAAATGACTATGTAAAAGATTACAGAAGGCAAAATACAAAAGCTGCTGCTGTCAGATATGAGGCACAGCTTCCCTTTGTACTTGTGTGTTCTACCCCATAGCAAGCTGGAGGCGGTTTTCTTTTTTCTGCTTAGAAAAAGAATTTTCAATCCATTCCTCTCCCTGAAAGTGAGATCAATATAACTATTGTTACGAAAATTCCCTTTCCTGACAGTACAGCAACCAGTTTTGCTAGTATGAAAGTGTTTCAACTTTATTTATGTATATATCAATTCACATTATACACTGCAATGTGATGAGGCGATGGAATTTTTTCGGAGACTTTGGCATTGTTCGTGTGTAAGTATAACAAACTAAAGAAGAGTCTAACCTGGAAAGAAGAGCTTTGCTTTGGATTGACGGCTTTAAACTGAAAGAGGGTGACTTTAGAGTAGATATTCGGAAGAAATTCTCCCCTGTGAGGGTGGTGAGTCACCGACAGAGGTGGCCAGTTAATAAATACGTGCTAATGTGTAGGGAGACACGTGTCTATCTTGCAGGTCCCTGCTTCTTCACAGAAAAATGGGGAAGAAAGTTTAGGAATAACACGAGATCAACAGGCCCGTGGGTCATAAACCCATGAGGGAGGCGGGCGGTCCTCCGCGCCGGCAGGGGGCGCTGCGGCGCGGAAGGTGGCGCTCCCGGCGGGGCGCGGCCGACGCTGCGGGGCCGCAGAGGCGGTGGCGACGGGGCCGCGTCGGGGCTGAGGGCGCTCGGGGGCCGCGGCCGCCCCTGCGCCGCCCCGCAGGTGAGTGCGGACATCGCAGCGACGGCACAAACCCACACCGCAGTCGGCGGGCCCGCCCGGGCTTCGGCCCGTGGGAGCCCGCCCCGCGGAGCCCCTGAGCGGGGGAAGGCGGGGGGGGCGGGTCGTGCACTCCCATCCCAGGTGAAGATGGAGCCGGGCAGGAGGGGTTGGAAGTGATGGAAATGGTGGAAACGGCTCATTCGAGTTCTCTGCACCCCACATGCACCTGCACTGCTCTGATGGGCTGTTTCTTCACCGGGTCGCTCTTAGAAAATAGTGCTTCTCTTGTATGTTATTTTTATTTAATTTTTAAAATATATGTAGTGTCATAAATATATTTATTGTAGAAAATAAGTAACTTATTATTTAAATGTGGTCAGTGTGATTAAGAGATCGTGCTTATGACAGCTCCAAGTAATATCTATAAATATATCATTATATTTTTGCAGGGTGTGTGTGGTTTTGTTCACATGGCTTCAGGTTGTGCTTCTTTGCTGTGTGTTGTATGTTCATGCAGATTTTGTCCAGGATTTTGTCCAGGAGCTTTTAGTTCATATATGGCACAGATCTTTTGGAAACAAATTTAACTGGTTCAGCAGAAGAATCAAGGTCTTGGTGAGCCATCAGACAAGGGTAAAAACAAAAGTATGCAGGTACAAGAAGAAAATAATGATAGAAAAATTGTTTTCTTTCAGTGGCTGTGTTTATGGAGTTGTTTCAGAAGGTGGGTTTAAAATAACAGAAGACTAAGCTGGGTTTTTACACAGTCTGTTTTTCTGCTGAAGTCTTGTGGCAGAGAGGAGGAGGGGGAGTGCCATTACCTTCCTTGGTAGTAAGAGCTGGAATGATCTGCTGCCGAAATCTGTCATGTGCCCCTAGTGTTGAGCCCTCTGGTCTCTGACTCAGGGGAGTGAGGAGGCTGGAAAGTGCCCAGATGAATAATACATGGTTAGGTTTTTTTTAGCTGGATTTGGCTGCAGCTGGGAAGGGATCAGTTATGAAGGCAAGGCTGCCACTGGGGCTTTTTTTTTTTAATAACATCCCGTTGTGATAAGAGCCGAAACCTCAGCTGTACTTTTGGCATCAGGAGAAACTTGTTTTGTAAAATTAAGCAGCATCTGTTGTGCCTCGTGGAATTTGTGGAGGACTCTCCTGCTGTTGTTCCTCAGTGAAGAGGGGATTAATGGCAATGAGCGAGTAATGGATGCAGGGAATGGTTATCAACAGGCAAAACTTTAAAGAGGAAGAGCAGGGTGAGGTGCTGGCAGTGATGTGAAACCATGACAGTGAAAGTGAGCGGTTTGAACTTAAAGAAACACAAATTGTCACCGAAACCTTCAGAGAGGGGAACCACAGAAAATTTGGCCTCCCTGCTTGCCTAAAGCATAATGCCTGAGAGTGTCCTGGGCACAGGCTGCCAAAGGAAGGATAATGGTGATGAAAAACTTACCTGAGTTGTGTTCAGATGTACTGCAAGGAGAGGGGATCGAGTTGAGGGGTCTAGCATTCAAATTGCAGCTTTAACTTGCTGTCTGTACCCCAGGAAAAGAACAAAAAACATCGTTGGTTCATTTCATGCTGGGTAAGAAAAGCTTGATCAGTTTTGTTTTCCGACTTGGTTTGGAAAACTTGTCAGTGTCACTGATGTAAATAAAAATACACCAGAAAGCAGTTGAGGTATTCAGGTAGGAATGCTGGCAGGTGAGACAAGCAAAATGATTGCATCAGTCAGAGCTGGAAAGGAGCTACAATATTCACAAATGAAATACAAATGCACCACCATGTTACATCTGGTGAGTCATTTTGTCCTCTTTGTACCTGGGTAACCCTTTTATGTCTCTGGAAGTGAGCTTTTCTGTGAGAACAGAGTTGATGTTACAGCTCTGGTGCAATTACAAGAGGAGGTTTTTACTTACAGGTTCTGTGATTCCCATCCCCACACCCATGGCTCATTTGTTGATTTAATGTTAGGAAAGATCCTTGGCAGAATCCAGTTTTGCCTTATAGGTGATGTGGGCCTTAGGTTGCAGTCTGTGATTCCTGGGTTTAGCTTTGAAGTGATAAACAGCTTTAAAAGCAGCCTCTGCTATCAGGCTGCATTCTTTTCAAGATAAGCTATGTGCTAATGCTTATTATAAACTGCTTTCCAAATTCAGGCCTGGTCTGTGAATGCATATTTCAGAAGTCTGTAATACAGATTGGGAAGGACACGTGAGTTTCCTCTGGGTGTTGCTACTTGAGAGTCAAAACTACTGAGCAGGTGCCGTGCTGGTTTTATGTCTCAGGTATGCAGCAGTCACAGCAATTAAAGCAGTTTGATGCTATTTAATGGCTTTAGTCTTAGTGTGTGATTTTCTAGAAATCTGCATCCATATAATCCCTGTTTTCCTGCAGTGACAGGCAGTGTTTAAGGTCAGGTTAAATATTAGCAAACTATATGTGGTTTGTATCTTCTATTTATATGTTGGAGAAGCAGCTGGACTGAATAATACTCCGTGGCATTTACTCTTTAAAGACTTCTTTGGATTATTTTTGGTAGTATTGACATTGTACTGACTGACAGCTTTTAGAAAAGGCATATTTTGTACATGGTGAGAAATGTTATTTCTCAAAAACCAGTAGTGTGGTGGAGGTCAGAGGTGCTGTCAGAATTGAACAAAGCAGTTTCAAGCATTTAACTGTGAAATACCTAGAGAGAACTATGAAGTAATTACAGTTATCTGAGAGTCCCTGATTCTTACTGGTGTATTATTTCATTTATGTTTTCATAGCCATCGTGGAACTATGTGGAGATGGGGTAGTGGAGATGATTCTCCTTCCAAAACAGTAGTAAGTACTAAATTACTATTAATATCTTAAGAATTTCTGACATGGAGAGTCTTTCATTTTTGCTCTACTGATCATAGGCATTTGCTCTTTTATAAAGAAGTTGTTCGACTAGTTTTACCGTGACAGTTTTAGGACTCTAAAAGTCAGGTTATGTTCTTGTTTCTTATCTGCTTGATATTTAATCTCTCATGGCTAACACAGCTGCTGTGCTCTTCTTCACTCTGCTTATCTTGCCTTAAGGAAACATCTGTAGGAGTTACATAAGCTTTATCCTCAGTGTATCTTCGTGTACAGTAGGTTCAATATTAATATTTTATGGATATTTATTTTATTTAGTGTCCCTGCTGGTTGTCCCAGCTCAAATCCAGTGACTGAGGAGATTCATTTTTCTGATACCTAGAATACTTTGATGGTTTTGCTGTATTTCAGAAGAATATTCTTAGACCAGTTTATAAGATTTATCATTCCATGTGACTCGGTAAAAACGGCCTGGTACAGGCATGCAAAACATAGAAGTTTTAGGATGGCACTTTACAGAATATTTAAATAAACTCAGCCACCAACTGCAGGCATTGTGAGGAGCAGTGTTGCCTGCCCCATTTGTCTTGATGAAAGCACAGTTATTATCTGCAGGCTGCAGGCTCCCGGGATGTGGGAAGTGCGTCGGTGACGGATCTGACCGAGCAGCTGACAAGCACTGAGCAGCTGCTGGCACAGCTAAAGGAGCTTGTCAGGGAGAAGGATGCTGAGCTTCAGAGTAAAGATCTGCAGTTAAAGGTACTGTGCATGTGTTCATGTCAAAAAGATCGTTTAAAAAAATCCCTTCGGTCCTTTTTATAATGTTCCTAATGCTCTAGGAACATGTGGGCACAAGGAGCTGTTAGGGTTCTTGGACATTGCTGCTTTTTCCCAGCATGTGTTCTGTTCCAGGACTGAACTAGAAAGAATATATCTAATATCCTAAATCCTTTTTTCTGGGGCTTGTTGTTCTTTACTCTGTTTTTTAAGAAGTCATAAGGTTGATCTCTTCCTGCAAGAGACTTACTTTTATACGTTTAATCTGTGGATGTGAACAGCCAAGTGTTAAAATACTGACTGTTTTAAACTCACTGTAAATCAAGTTGTCTCTTTCAACAAAATGAAATAAGCTTTTATGGTATTATGAAGGTGTCTGTCTTTTTGTATTTTTTAATAAAAAAATTCATTCTTCATGTTAAAATATCAAGCCAGAACTTGTATTGATATAAAAAAAATAGGAAAATTTATATCAAAAGGCCTTGAATTTTATACAGTAGTAATCACAATGTGAAGAAAGTTTAAATAATGAAAAGAAAGTTTAAATCAAAAAAATGAAACATTGTAATGTCTATTCAGGGGAGATATTTTTGGTTAATCACTTCAAATTTCTCCCTCTCTTTTTTTTTTTTTAATGGAATAATTGAAGGAGACAGTTGTCCATGTAGCTAACTTAGTCCTTCATGACTTTGATATTTGTAGGAGGAAAAGGAATCTGCTGATGCCAAACTTTCCAAGCTGAAGCTGCAGAACAAAGCCAAGGTTGCATCATTAACCTCACAGCTGGAAGAACTTAAGAAACAGTTACCAGTGTCAGGAGGCTTAGAGGCCAAAGCAGAACCAAAAAAGGTAAGGTGTCCTCACATTTTAAAGTAGATATCATTTCTGGAAAGCTGTAAGGAGTTTTCCATGCTGGACTCAATGTGAAACTGAAATTCAAATTTTGAGGTGAATCAGGTTAGGACTGGGGTAGACTGTGTGGGTGCTGTCAATTCACCTGTGTTTCCATTTAATTCTTTTACTTTTTGATAGAAATCTAGAAAATTGCACATTCCTTTCAAATTGTTTTAGTAAAAAAATTCTTACCCCTTCATCCTGTTAGCAGCTCAAACTTTTGTTATATGTGAATCAGGAAGATAAGATTTTGAGAAGAAATGAAAACAAAACTTGTTTTCTGCCTTAGGAAATGTAAAATAGTCCTTATTAGCAAAATGTAAATTAAATGTTGGAATGTCTCATTTAAGTGACAGGTGTTTTACTGTTAACAGAAAGTCTCAGCTCTGTTTGTAGTAGACCTTGTGCAAGTAGACTTGTATTTCTTCAAAGCAGCATACTTGGACTTCAGACAGCTTCTAAAATAACTTTAGTGAGGCTTTAGCTTTTCAAGGGCATTTGTATTTTAAAGATGTGCTGAAAGGGAACAATAGCAATCAGTTTGTTGCAGTCCTTCAAAAACTTGCAGTAACTATTTATGCTTCTGATCCATTTTCCTAATAAAACATATACTTAGCAATTTCACTTGGTTTCTCGTAATGACAGATAATCTCTATAAAACAGCAATTACACCTATGGAAATTCTGATTAAAAACACTATGCTTAGGAATGGTTTAATTTACATTTTCTTCCCCCAATAGTCTTGTTCTCCCTCTGAGATAGATGGACTACACTTGCCAGGTTATGAGTTTGAGTTGCCAGAGGAAGTCAATCTCCTTGCTGCACATTCCCGTCCACTTTTCAGCAATAATTATCATTAATAATTTAAACACAAAGACTTTTACAAGCTTAATACAAATTCTGTTTGATTTGTCCAGCTTCTGCATAGAATATATAATATATGAGAGAACTGAAGCCAAAACCATGAGTAAAGTCTACTTTTTCTCACCAATATTATCTGACCAGGTAGAGGAAAAAAAGTGTTACCTGTTAATGGAATGCAAACCTCCCTGTTTTTGCAGGCATCAAAAGATGGTGACCAGGAAAATGCTGCAGCAAATCGTGGGAAAATATTAGTGCTGAGAAGGAGGATTGAAGAACTGGAATCCCAGATCACACAAAAAAATGAAGAGTTACAAAAAAAGGTGGTGTTTTATGTGATGTGGCTTTTCACTTTTGTGGTATAGGATTATGTTTGAATTTATTTATTTAAATATATATTTAATTAGTTGAGGAGTTTATATGTTACAACCTGCCTGAGCAAGTGGCAGTTCTGTCACTGTGCCTTCAGTGAGCAGTGAATCCTGAATGAATGGAATAGGATACACAAAGATGAACTTTGTGGGTCAATGTTATATTTAAATACATTGTTTTGAACAAAAATGCTGGTGTGCTTCAATTTTTCTTGTTGCACAAATAAGTCATAACAGAAATAAACATAGGCAAGGGCTGATTTCATGTTGGCTGCTCTGTGCAGGGGTGTTTTGTGGACACAACATCCCTGTGGAAGGTGGCAGGAATGGGAATGCTGCAGAACTTCAGGGAGAAAGGTTCAGTAAATAAAGATTACCCTTAAAATTGAGCCAGTTATACATCTGACTGTAATTTTTTGAGTACTCTAATACAGGCAATCAGGAAATGAT
Organism: Atrichornis clamosus; assembly: GCA_013400975.1. Lineage (NCBI taxonomy): Eukaryota > Metazoa > Chordata > Aves > Passeriformes > Menuridae > Atrichornis > Atrichornis clamosus. Next base: position 65,745 of record WBMZ01010518.1, on the reverse strand, counting down.
GCAAAGCATTCTTCTGAGCTGTAGATGGAAGCACAGATCACAAACAATTCTGGCTTTTGACTTTCAGGATGCTGAGCTGGAGGCCCAGCGCAGCCGTGGGGCTTACATGGATGCCATGCTGGCAGAGAAGGAGAAGAAGTTGTCTGAAAGGGATGCTTATATCATGGATTTGCAGATGGCCTGTGGATCCGGTGGTGCTGCCAATGAGATATTCCTGCCCAATGAAGAATTGAAGGTATATTAGCAGCTCAGTTATAAAATCTCTGTAGAAGTTTCAAAGAATCAACGAATTCTGATGTATTGTGTGGTCAATCCCTCTCTGAAACACACTTCATTCATGTGAATAAAAATTCTTTACTGGCTATTTTGATTTATGTATGTTTATTTACTTATTTTGTCATTACTGGGGAAGGGCTTCATGATTGCTCTCATCATTTTTCTGAGTGAATTCTGCTAATTGTCTTTTGGTTTGCATTGTAAAGAATCAGCTGGCAGCTAAAGAGTCATCACTGCAAAGCATGGAGATTCTAGTGCAGAACCTTACCAAGAAGGTTGGAGACAGTGAAGAAAAATGTAGCTTGTTCCAGGAACAGATTGAGAGTCTTAAAAACATTCAAAACAAGGAAAGAGAGCATTTCCAAGGAAAGGAAGCTAACTATATGGAAAATGTAAGTGAATGCACTGTAAAAATGCTGACTTTCTTTGGTGGAAGAAGGTGTGTCTTAGCTGTAGTATTTAGGAAATGGCATTTTTCATTTTGAATGATTCTTGTGTGAAGATCTGTATGGTGTTCAGATGAAATTGTTAAATAATGCTTAGAAGAAAGTGGAGATGAGGGAGCATGTTACCCACTCCTTGAAGACTCTTCCACCTCCCTTGGAAGCTAAATCCCAGATTTTAATGTGATGTGCATGATCTCTCAGCATTTGAGTTATACCCTGTATGAAATTATTCATCTCAGTATTTCCCTCATCATTCAGTTTATGAGCTTATTTTATGTGTAACAAAAATGTTGCCTTTGATCCTGAACAGACCACACGTGTTCAGCAGCACACAGGGAATTAGTTTTGTCACAGGAGAGAAAGAAAAAACCAAAGAGTTAAGACTGTAAAAGCTGTTTTGGTTAGCACAGTGTTGTCACTCAGATATAAATCTGGGCAAGACATAGGTGAACTTATTCAGTTGATGTCGTTAGCAAGATTGCACAAGTTATATACAGTGCTTACAAAAATGGTAAGAGTGAGTAAAAATGGTAATAGAAAAGTACAATACAGGTTTTTAAGAAGGAGACATCTTGGTTTCAAAGCTGTGATTTGGGCTTAATTGATAGAAACTTGCTAGAAATGAACATAACTGACTAATTAGTATATTTACTGTTACTAGAAGCAAAATTCAGACTTAAGGTGGAATACATTGTATTGCTGTACCTTTAGGTAGACAGTTCAGTGTAGTTTTACTGTACCTTCATGGAGTGGTTTCATATTTACTTTCTTTGTGTTTTTAGTTACGTGTATTTCAAAATATTATCCAGGAAAAGGAACAGGAACTGGAAGCACAGAGAGAAAAACATGAGCAGGAGCTTTTTAGATTAGCTGCTAAATCTGATGCAAGTGCTGACCTAGAACAGGTACGTTGCTTTGGAAACTCAGCAGCTTGAATTTGGAATCATGTAATTACTAAACTCTGTGACACAGTTCAGATGCCTGGTTGGGAAAATAAAAATAAGTCTTTTATAGAGGGCTTGATTATTTAACTTTATTTTTGGTAGCTACTAAAGGCCTTGAAACAGAAGCTCCATGAAAAAGAAGAAGTCATGCTGGGAAGGACACAGGTGATCGATGTCTTGCAAAAAGAACTGGATGCCAAGGACCAGCAGTTGAAAGTAAGAAATACCACACGTGCACAACTTAACTCGCCAGGCCTGTCTGGGGTGCCAGGTCCAGCATTTTAGCTTTTCTCTTTGTTTTTGTTTTTAAAGTATTCCATAGAACCAGACATTCTTTTTTACTCCGTTTTCACCCATGGGAGAAGTTGTGTGTAGCTTGCACTCAGATAGTGATGCTGTATAGCTGAAGTCCCAACTTCTGTTTTGGGAAGTTAGACCTGAGTGTTTTTTTCTAGTAGAGCCAAGTTAGCAACAGGAGCCCTGATTTCTGATTTTAATGTTTGTAGGAATACAGGAATGCAGAATATTTGCAGTGGTAGGAAAGATAATTTGCATTAAGATTATAAATGTTTTTTGTGTTGTGTTTTTTTTTTTTAACAGGAGATTAATGAAAACCTGAAACGTCTTCTGTCTGAAAAAGAAAACCTCCAGTCTAAACTGGATGCTGAGAAACATGTAATGAGAGCCCAATTAAAAGACATGATGGAGAAACATGAGCTTGAAATGACAAAAGTTAAGGAGAAATATAACGCTGAACTGCATGAAATTCAAGAGAAACATGAAACTGAGCTGCAAGAGAAAGATCAGGCCCTGTTTCAGCTTCAGAAACAAGTGGCAGAATTGAGTGGTAGTGGACAGAGTAACTCCAAAGAAGTTAAAGAACTGGAATCTATAACCAAAGAGAAGATGGAAGATTTGGAAGGTAGCCTATTTAAGCAGTTGTCACTGACAATATGGAGGGTTTCTTTGCCCCAGACTGTTACGTACTGTCGGCCAATTTCATACCTGTTGCAATTAGAACTAATGAAATTTGGTGAAGTATTATTGCCACACTAATTACAGTCTCTGATCAAGTACTATGGTAGTGAGGGTTATAGGACCACCAAGATAATAACAGTAATTATAAATTCCTCACTACATTTCTAATTGTTATATTTTTCTGTAAATGCTGTTGTCTTGTGTAAATATATAACTTCCAATTCCTAAAGGAATTAAACAGGGCTTGTATTAACAATCTTTCTAAAGTTTTAAATAATCTCTTCTTCTTGTTTCTTAGTCCAAGTGAAACTGAAAACAGAAGAGGCCACCAAATCTGAAGCCAAGTTTTTGAAAATGAAGGCTTGGTCTAAATCAAGAATCAAGCAGCTGGAAGATGAACTGAAAAATGTATGTGTAGCATTATGTTTAATGCTCTGTGTCTTTCTTAAACTGCTGTGGTTGGAGATCTGATGGAAAAGAAGTGAACTGTGGGGCAAATAGTTCACTCAAAGTCTGTGCATGAATTAATGTATAAAAATTGAATGGACATAAAATATTGATACAAAATGAAATTTAAACCAAAAAATAGTACAAACAGGTGCTACCAACACTCAGGAGTAAATTTGTTAGAGATGAGCTACTTTATTGCACTTTAAATATTAGAGAACCAGCTATTCTAGATACTAGTAAAGATAAAGAAAAAAGGTCGTGTTGACTTTGCTGTGTTTTTGCTGTATTTGAAACCCCCGTAACTGTTTTTCCTTTTAGTTTTCCTCAAAGAACAATGATGTATCTGCCTTAAACAATCGTGTCTCAGAATTAGAGGTTGAAAATGAAGACCTACAGTCAAAACTGCAGTCGTTGCATGAAATCAGAACACAAAATGGTAAAAGAAAATCTTTTGCAGATGATTCAATGTAAAGAGACAAAGATGAACTTTCTCTTTTTCATTTTCAAAATGTAACTGGTTTTTAAAAAATTGTGTTTCTGTAGAAGAACTGCTGAAAAAGCTGGAGGTCTATGAAGAGCAGCAAAGGAAGCTGCAGGCTGATCTTGACCAAGTTACAAAGAGGGCAGCTTCACAGGTTAACTTGAAAATTGATTTCTATGAGCTACTGATCAATGGTCCTAATTAGACTTTGAAAAGCTTGTCGGCTGAGAATTAATTTAGTGATAGAGGAAATTGTCAGTGTCAGTAGCTGTTCAGTTGGAGAACAAGATGACAGGTTTTGAATGACTTAAAAAGATTGATTCCTACCTACTTTGCCACATACCTTAAATTACATTTTTCAAAGCAGTTTACTATTTATTTAGTTATGTTTAACATGAATCGTCAAAGTGTGGCTCTTACTTCGTAGACAAAATGTTTTTAATATTTTATGAAGTGGTGAGGCTTGTTTTTCACATAATGTACAATAGCAATTATCGATTTCATAGATTTTATTTATGCAAAATTGTGAATTATAATGGTTTGCCAACGTAAAATGTATTTACATTCATAGTGGGGTTTGCTACATATGTTTTAATGCACAATTTCTCTTGTTAGGCCAGTGAATCAGGTAGTGTGGATGAATTGCAGAGTCAGCTCTTGGAATGGCAGGAAAATGTCCCAGAGTCAGAGGAGTCCCGTGATCAAGTCAGAGAAGAGAAATCTGCCATGGCCTTGAGAATGGCTCAGATTGAGGAGGAGAGAGAAGGTGAATTGTTTTATTTCCAATGCAATAGTCCCATTTTTATAGATATCTATGTGTGTGTCTGCTCTGCTTCAGACAGAATTGATGGCACACCACCATGACTCATTTTCGTAGCCGTAAAATACGTATAGTTAGTGAAATTGCTTAAATTTGCAATTTCTGCTTTTTCCTATTTCCTTGAGTTTGTTTTCCATACATTCATCTTTTTTTTTGTATCATTTTTATGAGTAGATGTGCTTGTTCTGTTTGCCGTTTGAGCTGCTGCTCTGTAAGACTGCTTGAACTGACTTCAAAAGCTTATTGTCTGCATATGATAAGTGATAAAAATGATTAAAAGAACCCATTTTATCAACGATAAATAGTTCCCCATTGAAATATTAAAGCTGCCTGCCTAGAGAAACTGGGGAAGGTGTGGGGGGCTGTAGTGTTGGTTTGAATGAGATGAATGAATGTGGTGCTTAAGCAGAATGTACTTGAGATGGAGAAATTTCTCATTAATTATATTTATAATATTTAGTAATCTGTTAGCAAGTGTCACCTATATAGGCCAGCTGAATAATGTTAACTGTCAGTGGCTTGGAGAGAGTTAAAAATATGAAATTATCTACAGAAAATAAAATTTCAAGTAATGTCAGGTTTTATAGTTTGCTAAATTACTAATTAATTAGATGATGTGCAACTGAAGTAGCTTCTATTGAAACTTACAAAAATCTAGTTAAATTTGAGATAGTTTTTACTGATCTTTCCATTCCATCTGCACTGTTGTCTTAGATAACTGTGTGGGGAATAATGGCAAATTTTAATGCACAGGACGTACCACCATAATTAATCCAGTTAGTTAATTTGAGCCTTCTCTTTTTAATCTGCAATTGAATTATTTTTCATTTCCATGACCAATTTGGAAGTTCAGTATTTAAGCACAGAAATGTTTTAAGGGTCACGGCTGTTCTTTTTGAGTGGTTTATGCACGTAGTGCTTTGGGATTGAAAGGGAATAGTATCCCTTCGTTAAATCTACCTGTTACCTCATGTGTGGTGACCACAGAGCCACATGCAATATTAATAACAGTTGTAAAATTTCCTCTGCGTCAGTCTAGGTTTAATTTTGCATTTTTTCCCCTTGGGAATAGCATGACCTTTCTGTTTCTTTTTTCCTGCCGTTCCACCTGGTGAGCCCTCAGCGTCCCTTCCCCCTCCACTCCTACCCTCCACTGTGATTTGGGCAGCCAGGGAGAGCAGTTTCCCATCAGTTTTGTGCATGCAGGTTCCTGCAGCAATGGCAGCTTGGAACGTGCTGTTGCTGATTTCTCCTGGTGTTGCTTCTTTTGGGGAAAATTGCCAACAGTACCTTGTAAGGTCTGCCATTGATGGTATGTGGTGTTTAGCAATACATGTAACAAGTGCTGGGTTTTAACCTGAGTTTCTCCTGCCTTGCAATACCTGTTTCTTCTTTTATATTAACAAAATCATCTTTCTTCATTTTTTGTTGTAGTAACAGCTGACTCCATATTTACGTTGTAACTTTATGTAGAGACAAATTTCTTGGCTTGCCACAAGTGGTTGTGACTAAACAAGAATCAAATTCATTCTTAGTACTATCTGAAATTCAGTAATATTTAGGAAAAATTATATCCCATCCCATAAGTTGCAGGATGTTGCATGCATTAATACTAGCTACCAGTATTTTAAGCAATATATAGCCCCAGTACTCATCCCACCATAGCCTGTGACAAATTGCCATACATTGGAATTGCCTATTTTGGGCTGAGTATGTGGAGAGCTGCAAAAGCATGGAGGATAACCACAGTGATTGCTTATAGACTGGGGCTTTTTTCTTCTACAAATCACTAAAAATTGTGATATCTAGCATGACTAGTGGTACAAGCAAATGTGGACACATCATTAATTAGTTTAAATACAGTGTGTACCTGAAAAGAGGTGTTGTGGGAAATTTATGAGGTTTTCATGTTAGCTAATTGCAAATGAAAAACTCCCTAAGCTGTTGTAAAACATTAGAAAATGTATTTACTTACTAATTGCTGTTAAAACAATGCTCAGTTTAACTGGAAGTGTTTTAACACATGTGTAAATGTCCTAAATCATTCCAAAGGTCCAGTTTCTATACTTCCATTTTTCTTGGGACAATGGTAATTTCATTGTTTTTATTTTTATCACATACTTAGGAGCCTGAATGTATTGAGTTCCTAAATGACAGTGTCAAAGAAGGGGTTAAATTTTTTCCTGTAATAATGCTTACTCCTTGAATCCCTTCACTGACAGTTCTTGTAAACAGAAAATATTGGATCAAAACTTGGCATTGATTTTTACAGCTTTTAAAAAGTATGTATAATAACTAAAAAAAAAGTGTAGAATCTAAGAAATACACAAAGATGTGTAAAGTAAATGCTGATAAATTGACAGTGTAAGAAGCCAAAGTGTAATGGAAATCAGAAGTATAATCCCATTTATCAATCCCACTTTAAAAGAGTCATTATTTTTTTTCTTTCACTTTTTTTCCCCACTAATCTTTTCTGACAAGACATGAGGTATGTAATTTTGAAATATTCCAGGAAGGATTTAAATCTAGCAGGTACTACAGAATTGTGTGTTAATGAAATCTGTGGTACAGGTAATCCTTGGGTAACTTAGGTGAAAGCACAATATTCCCAGTAGGACTGAATCTCCAAATAGTTTCTGGTGTTAACCTCACAGATGCATCAGTATAAATTCTCTGAATTTTGTGTACATTGATATGGTTAAACTGAAAGCCAAATCTGTAATTATCCAATTAATTTAACTTTCAATTAAAGTATGGAGCCACCTTTACTTTCCCTTCTTTTCCCTGGCTGTGTTGTTTTGTCTGCTTTGCATGGAATGTCTGTTTCCTAATCTTTACCCCAAACGTGTTTTGTCGTATCACAAAACAGATGGGAATGCACTTTAAATGATAAATCATTTCTAACAATGAACAGGATGCATACCTAAGCTTTCATATTCTCAATTTATTCAGTGTGTTTATTTACTAGTGATTCTGTATTTGTATTAAGAATGATGTTACTAATTTATAAGATGGTTTGATGCCAGTTTGCCATGTAACACTTGCTTGTGACTTCCTCAAATTACCTGGCTTTAGAGCTCATACTAAAATTAAAAGTTTCTGTAAAAATGAAGGTGATAGTTGAGATTAAAAAGGCATCAGCTGAAAAAGCTGTGGTTTTTATCGTATAAATTTGGTATATTTTAACCTGGTAAATTGAATTGAGATGTGATTTGGCATTTTAATTGATTGGCTTTTTTAGTACTGGTATAACCTCACGCTTTCCAGTCTCCTGTATAAAGTCTTCATTTAGAGCAGATGAAGAAGTGAAGTTAGACTTCAGTTGACTTCTTCTTAGTGAGATACTCAGACTTTATGTTCTACATAGTAATGTTGGAGGGAAATCACAAGGTGAACGCAGTGGATTTTAATCTTTAATCTTGTTCCTGTCAATCATTCGTAGGGACTTCACCCTGTCCCTGGTCTCTTTTCATGTAGTAGTGTCTGATATAAATGTAAATGCTTTCCTGTGGCACAAAACTGATTGAGGATGACTGGTTCTTTCCTGGCTGCTCCGATCCAGCCATAGTCTCAGGGCAGCAGGAGCTGGAGGAGGAACTGGCCACAGTTCAAGGAATGGGCAGGCTGCAGCAGGCCAGAAGAAAAGGCAGTCAGACCAGCAGGAAGCTTCAGGTGGGTTCAAAGAGATGTGAGTTGATTTTTACCTGTATGTTAGTAAAAATATGGAAGGTACTGTTATTTATATAGCACTTTAGACTTTAAAACATTAAGGACTTAAGAACATAGATTAGTTATGGAACTGAAAGCATTGGTAAATGTAAGGATCATGTACATAGCCAGAACATGAGAAATTCCAGTGGCATCACACCTCTCTTACTCCTTGAGGTATGAGTCTACTTAATTTAAATCACAAGCTTCCTTCTGGAGTAATTCCCATGCCTGAAGCCATGTGCATGCTTCAGATGTTAAGGCCATTTTTGGTTTCGATAAAATCTTTACAGTTCTCTTTGTTGGTGGAGCTTTACTGAAGAATTAGTGTCACTTCATTCAGGTGGACTTCCAGGTAGCTGGTGCTGTAACTTGCATGAAAAAATGGTGACTTTTGTAAGAATTAGGATGTCACTGTCACATTAACAGATGAGTGGAAGAATAACTTTATAATTAGTTAACTCTGATACTGCAGAGAACTCTTTAAGTGTAGAAATTGGGGACTAATTAAGGTATCCAAACATACTTATCCATCGGTCACTGAGATACCTGAGGCTGTTCTTAAAGGCTGGTAGATAGCTTAAAAACCTGTGGGAGATTTGGCTTTTCTGGAAATAATAGCTGCAAGCTGGGCATGTCACTGTAGTGTCTACAACAATCCCAAGTACTTGCATTTAGACACCTGAATCATTTTCTGAGTTTTAGGATTATTAATTGAAACTATGCTTTTAGTAGCAGAACTATTTTACCCTTGCTTGCTTTCTTGTTTAAATTAAACTTGATTCTCATGTTTTGTGTGTAGGAAGAATACAACTTCAATGGCAAACAATGCTTTCAAGAGCTGAGTGTCACCTTGGATAGCACTGATTCAGCTGAAGGAGAAAACATGGGAGGTTGGTGGCCAGAGTACCCTTCACCTAATACAGGTGTGATAGCGACTAGACAGTTGATTAAAGCATGCACACAGCATCTGCATTTTGTGTCTATTTTTGTTCTCAAATTCAGCTAACAACCCATTTGTGGTGTATTCTAATCTTTGTTGGATTTTTTTGGCTTGCGTTTTCTTCCTTTTCATTTTCAAGCATGTGCGTGCTGGATGAACTGCCTAGTTCTGGCTCACAAGTAGAGTGTAAATATGGAGCACTGGAACTGGATGAGCCTTGATGCCCATCAGATATCCCATGTGGCAAGATCATGTGTTTCTTTAAGTTATGAGTCTTGTTCTTTGAACGTGGTTCCAGTTTATATCACAGTTACGTTGCAAACCAGAATTCCATTCCATCACTGTTTGTTTTTAATTTTAAAATAAAATTCTGATTTTTTAATGCTGATGTTTTTATATCAGTGCTGAAGATTGCATATACATCTAATTGTTAAGATGGAATAGACTCACTTGCAAATTTTTAATCCAGACGAGTTTATTAATAATTAAGATGTGATCCTGCAAGTACCTGATGTTAATGCACATCTGTACATTATGTGTTACACAGTAACCTGTGGTTAATGTAACATGAGCCACACTATTGACTGAGCCACAAGGGTTGTGGCTCAACATTATCAGAACATTTCTGCCAGGTTCTCTTGAGTTCTTGAGCTCTGCAACTTCGTTTTTTCAACAGTTAAATTTTGCCATCTAAATTTTGAGAATGCAGTGCCTCAGGCATTTCCACTAGGATTTGGTGAGATCTGATTATGCCCAACAGTGGTGAGAATCTTAAATAAAGAGCTGAAATCATTTCTAGACTTCAGGAATTTTAGCAGACTTCTCTTGAACTAATTTTTCTTCTTTGACCTGAGTAGGGTTACGGAGTGTGGTTGAAGAGTTGGAACTGGAAAGAAATCAACTGCAGGAACAAATACTTTTTCTGGAAGAGCGTTGTCAGGATTTGGAAGATCGATTTCAGCTTCAAGGTAGAATGGAGGCTCTTCAGGTGAGCTTTTGAGTTCTGTAAAGCTAATGATGGAAGAGAATCATTCTCAGTTTATGTTCTTAATGTCATAACCTATAGTAAGACAAAAACATCAATTTGCAGCTAACAAAAAATGGCTAAAGCCTAATTTATACTCATAAATTTTGTTTTCAGTGAGTGTGCCCATATTATATTACACTTTGAGGTTGATGTCTGTTGCTTCTGTTCAGCACATGGAGAAATATGATTAGGATTAATCTTTGTTTATTTTAGAAACATAGTAAAAGACAACATGATTGTCATTATTCTTTGTGGAGGCCTTTGTCAGAATGTTCAGAATTAGATTTTGTTACAACTGGCTTAAGTCTCGCTCTTCTTATATCCCTCAAGTTTCTTTTCTATAAGAGTGTGTGTATTTAATGTTTCATGTGTGTATATATATATATATATGTGTGGGTGCACATTTATTGCAAAGAAACTGTGTATAGAAAAATTACTAACAATTTTATATATATACACAGTCTAAACCCAGATATTAATTAGATATCTATTTATATTGTAAAATTATTCTGTGAAAACCCCACAAAGAACAGTCAAGTTCTTTTCAAAGGAAAAGTTACTTTTAATACTGCCTGACTGATAAATTACTGTGATAATGTGTGAACCTTATCTTCACTAAGTGACACAACTGATCCTGTACTCAGGCTCTTGGTGCCTTACTCATAGTTGTTTATCTGTTAAGTTGCACATATATAAGAAAGAATGAATGATCTCAAGATGAAAGACAAGCTGACATGAATTGTTACTTGAGAATCTTGTAACAAAGCCTTTCAATACAGGTAACGTTTGGTGTAGAGGAAGAAGGGCAGCTATTGAGGGCGGTGCAGGTGTGTTCTGCCTCCTCCAAAATGCCACCTTATTTTCATGAATGGTGACAAGTTTACCACGTTTGTCCTACTTGCTGTTGATTCTGGATTTGTTTTGCTTTTGGTTTTTGGTTGCTGTTGTATGACTTTTCTTTTTTTTTTTTTTTTTTGTGGTTTTATTTTTTGAATTGGTGCAGTGGATCTAACTAGAGTAGGAGATTTGTACTGTGTTTAAAAAACCCAAAAAGCTGTGTGAGCAACGCTTGCTTCCTTTTTTCTCCAATCCTCTCGTGCTGCTGTGTGTGTGATAATGCTCTTCATCATTGTTTTGTTGCAGAATGAAAATGAGCGTTTGCAAACTCAACTCACCCAGTTGCGCAACCAACAAATGCGAGATGTGGAAAAGCATCAAATTCTAATCTCTGGCTTGAATGAGCAGCTTAAAGGGTAAAGTGAAGGTTCTTTACAACTCCGTACACCATTGGCTTTCTTTGCTTTAAACTTCAACTTCTAATGAGGAATATAATCTCTTTAAACACTTGAAAAAAAACCTATTTGACTCATGTTTCTATTTGCAGTCATGTGGTTCTTGTACTTGGAAGTTTAAACAGAAAGTGTAAGAATAATTATTCTCTTAGGAAAATAGTTTGGAGTTAGTAAATCTAGGAAACTTAAAGCAAGCTTTGTTTTCAAAATGTCTAAATATGCATTTGCTTCTTAGGTTAAGTGACAGAAACAGCTTCCTTGAAAATTCACTTGGAGAAAGGGAACAAAAACTGGTGAGCACGACAGAAAAGCTGGAACAAATTGAAACTTTGAAGAAAGTGCTTCAAGAAAAGGATGTTCTGAACAAAGAACTTGGTGAAAAGTTTGTGCATACTGAGCAAAAAGTAAGTTAAACTTATTGTTAACATTTCACTTAGTAGAACAGATGAGCTTTAGCCATAACTTTCTATTTGTGTCCCAGCAGAAATATTGCTGTTTCCCCTATCTGAAGATTCTTGTTGTCTTTACAGTTTTGTTCTTTTAATTGCTTTGCTTAAAATTTGGTGTAAAGATTTCTTAGACCCAACACAGCTTTGCATTTTATTGGTGTGATAAATTATCATTATTAATTTCAAAGTATAAACTTCACTGTTGTGTAAAGTCAATTTCATAACTTGTAACATCACAATTTTAATAGAATTCTATGTATTTCTATCACATGAACTTTTACTTTTAATACTAAGCTGAATGAAGCCTTAAAGAAATGCAGTGTGTATGAAGTGGAGAATCTTGAGCAGAAAACAGCCATCAGTGATCTCACAGAAAGAGTTGCTACGCTGAAAGAAAAGGTAATTCATAAAAATAATGCAAAACAAGAAATTTATGTTCATTTTTCACGGCCCATTTAAATGTCAGCAAAAGTTAGCAGCATGAGGTGCTTTAAATTTCATACACTGCACTTCATGTTTGCTAAAAAATCTAGAGAATAACATGGTTATCTTGTGACTTTGTGGTTGGGTACAGGCTGATTACCTTACATGCTCGTTCTGCATATGGGGTGTAACTTCTGGACTCCCTCTCACATGTATTTGGAGTGTTGTTGTAACATTATTTTCTTGCTGTTTAGACTTTGAAACAAGACAGCGTGGTAGAATCGATGCAGCTGGACCTGGACCAGACCAATGAAGAGCTTGACAAATTGAATTCAAGCCATTTGGAGGAAAGATCTCAACTCATTCAAGATCTCCAGAAACGTGAAAGAGAAATTGATAATCTTAAAGAAGCACTGGCAGAAAAAGACAGGGAGATGTCTCTCCTGTCTCTGAACATGTCAGAATATTCTGAGCAGGTTCTGATCCTGAAACACCAAGTGCAATGCAAAGAGGAGGAAATGCGAGGTTTGGAAGAGGCTCTGTCGAAGGCTGAAAGAGAAATGCATTTACTGAAGGAAGTACAAACAGCTGATGTAAGAGATGCCAGCGTGAAGATCTCTGTCCTTTCTGAGCAGAATAACAGCATGAGACTGGAGCTGGAGAGAGTTCGAGTTGAGAATGAAGCTAAAACCAAAGAAAACGAGGACTTAATAAGGCAAAGCACTGAGAGCAGTGTGACAATTAAGGATCTCCGTTCTGAAATCCAGGCCAACAGCGTCGCGTACCGTAACAAACTTGCGGAGTGCGAGTCACAAATCACTTTGCTGAAAGAACAGATTGCTAAATCATCTGAAAAGCTACAAGAAGCAGAGGATAAACAGAGAAAAGAAACTGAATGCTTGAAGTCTCAGCTCGAGGAAAACAATGCTCTGAAGGAAAAATGGAACAAATTACTTAAAGAGGAGGAGAGTAAAGCACAAACACTTGAAAATGAGTTAAAATCAATTAAAGATTCACACAACAAACTGGTTTTGGAAAATACTAAAAAAGATGAAGAGTTGTCTGAGTTATCTAGGAAGCTTACAGAACATACTGAACATGAGGAAACAGCTCAAAAGGAATTGCAAGAGAAACAAGAGCTCATTATTTCTTTAGAGAAGAAACTTGGGGTTTTGGAGAAGCAAAATGAAGAGACTAAACATAAATTAACTGGAGAGCTGAAAGCCAAAGAGACACGTTGCAAAGAACTTAATGACCAATTAAATGAAATACATAAACAAATTAACAAACTGGAGTTAGAGACAGGGGAGAAAGCTTCAGCTAATAACCAATTGCAGGCAGATCTTGAAGGGAAACAGGAAAAATTGGCAGAGCAAATAAAAGCAAATGAGTATCTGAAAAAAAGTGTAGATAAAATGGAAAAAGAGAAGGAACAGCTGATCAGAGAAAATGAGAATTTGTCCAAAGTCCTGGATGTAAAAGAGTGTGAGTTGCTAAAGAAAACCCAGGCTGTGGCAGAGTTAGAGAACAAGTTTTCTGCTAGCACTGCTGAGTACGAGAAAGCTCTTTCGGTACTAAATTGTGATAAAAACACTCTGGCAAAAGAGATTGAACAACTTTCAGTAGCTGCCAAGCAAAAGGAAAGCTCAGTTGCAGAACAGCTGCAGGAGAAAACAAAGGAATGTAATGTGCTGGCTGAGCAGTTGTCTGAAAGCAAGGAACAGACCCAACAGTTGCATGAACAAGTGCAATCACTGCTCATTCAGCTGAAGGATATTAGAGATGAAGAAGTAAAGAAAGAAGAGACATTATATAATAAATTATCTGAATGCAGTGGTCTAATCCAAGAGCTCAGCCATAGTAAGGAAAAGAATGTACTCCTGCAGGAACAAATTCAAAGCATCACTTTGGATTTTGAAACTGCAAACAGGTCTCTAGAGGAGAAAAAACTTCAAAATGATTCATTGTGTAAGGAAATGGAAGAGAGTAGGCTTTGTGTTGTAGGGTTGCAGGATGAAATTAAAAGTCTTAAAGATGAAAAAGCTAAGTTATCTCACTTGGTAGGGGAAAGAGACCTGGCTGTGAAAAGTCAGGGTTCAGAACTTGAGAAATTTCAGAGGCAAGTTTCGGAAAAAATGGAAGAGAATACAGTGTTAAATAATCAGCTACAGCTATTAAACAAAGAAGTGGAGGTACTTAGGCATGAAAAAGAGGACTTTTCAAGTTTATTGAGTGAGAAATTACATGAATGTAAATTTCTTCAGTCTGAAATTACTTCAGCAAGGCACCAAGCACAAACAGCAGCTCTAGAAAATGAAAAATTGAAAGCAGATATTGAGACAGTTAATGTTACAGTAATGAAAAAGTCAGAGGAAGTAGCTGCTTTAACTTCACACTTGTCCCAACAAAATCATAATATTTTAGATTTGAAGGACCAAATAGACAGCCTGTTGATTGAGAAAGAAAACTTAAAAATTGCCTTTGATGAAAAAGAAACTCTCCTTTCAGAAAAGGAGGCTTTGATTCAGCAAATGAGAGAGAAAGTGGCAGGAGAAGGGCAGTACGTGGGAATAATTTCAGATCTGCAAAACCAAATACAAGCCCTGAGTATTGAAACAGATGAGCTCAGACATGCAATGCTGGAAAAAGAGAATGAATTTAAGAGGCAAGCTCAAGAACTAAAGTTATTAAAAGATAAATCTGAAGAGTCTGATGTACTTAGGGTTCAACTGTCTGAGAATATGGAGGTTATTTCTGACCTTCATAACCAGCTTAAAAATGTGACAGAACAGTCGTCCCACTTGAATGATTCAATTATACAGAAAGATGCATCTCTAAAACAGAAGGTAGATGAATACATCAGTTTAAAAGCACTGCTTTCTGAGGTACAGGATTCTTGTGTTTTGCAGGAGAAACAGTTACAACTTTTAGCCTCTGAAGCAGAACAGTTAAAAGTAGTTGTTTTGGAAAAAGAATCAGCCATCAACAATATTTCAATGTTCAGTGAGAATTTAAAGATGCAACTTCAAGAGAAGGAGACTGAATGTGGTGTCTTAAAGAAACAGATGGTGGAGCTGGAGGAAATGAAAGAGAATTTCCAAAAAGAAATACAGCGTCAGAGGAATGTAATAATTGAGATGGACCAGTCCTTATCAGAAAAGGAATCGTCTCTTACGGAAAGTGAAAGTCTCCTTGAAACACTGAAGGAGAAAGCAAGGAAAGATGAAGAGAAGACACATTTAATTTCTCAGCTCCAAAGTCAGGTAGATGAGCTAACACAAGAGCTACAAAAATCTAAAGAGCTGGTCCATGAGAAAGAAAAGGCCTTTTTATCTCTGCAGGAGAAAATCAAAGCACAGTATGAACTGAGAACTGAGTTGAATGTGGCTCTTGGGAAAAAAGAAGAAGTTATTGCTGGACTGCTTAATTCCTTAAAGGAGAAAGATGCCAGTGTACAGTTGGCAGAGAACAACGTGAATTCTCTTTCTAGTGAGATTGAGGTTCTCAGAATAAAATTGGAGGAAAGTGGAACAGCCATGAAAAACCTTACTGAGGAATTTCAGGAAAAGAACGAGAAGCTTGATAATAATCAGAAAAACATGGATTCTTTGACTATTGAACTTGACTGTCTTAAAAAGCAACACCAAAAAGCACTAGACCAAATAAATACACGGGAGCAAGAACTGCAGCAAAAAGACTTGGCTGTGGAGTCTCTGCGTGTGAAGTGCGCTGAACAGGCAGAGAAATTGGAATGCTTGACGTTGGAGTTGAACAACGTAAATTCCAAATCATCTCAAGACTGCCACGACAACACGCTTTTAATAAATAGTCTGCAGTGTCGGGTGGAGTCTTTAGAGACAGAAAAAAATGTGTTGCAAGAAGATGTTGATAAACTGATGGCTGAAAACACACAACTTACTGCATCTCAGAATGATTTGCAGAAGACATTGGAAGAGCTCCGAGGAATCCATGAAAAACTAGAAACCAGTGAGAATTACTCAAGAATGCAGATAGAAGCTGTCAAACTGCAGATGAAGACTGAAAAAGAGAAATTACAGATGCAGGTTAGTGTGAAGGGTGAAGAACTTTCTAAATTAGAACTTAAATGTGAAACTCTAGAATGGAGTCTGCTTGAGTCAGAAAACAAATGGGTGACAGAACTTGATAGGGCGAATTTACAAAATGATGATCTTACTGAGCAATTGAGCAGTTTAGAAAGTGAAATGAAATCCAAGGATAGGGAAATCCAGTCTTTGCAGCAAGAGCTGGATCATATAAAAGAGAAATTAACTCAAAGCTTATCTCCATTACTTAGTAGTAGGCTTTCATGTAAAGAAAAGAAGGCACAGGCTTCAGATTCTGAACAGCAGCCAACCGATAGTAAAATTCAGTTGGAAGAATTCTCCACTCTGGTGACTGCTATTCTGTGCAAAGAAATGGAAAGAGAACATTTGCAGCTTGTACTTTTAGAAAAACAGAAAGAAATAGAGACTCTGAAAGATGAATTAAAAAGTATGGAGTCACTGGAGAAGCAGAAGGAGGTGCTGCAGAATGACATGGAAAAGATGAAGGACAAATACACATCTGAAATGGAATGTCTGTCAAAAGAAATGGTCTCACTCAAGGAGACATTAAGTAAACAACAGTCTCTCCTGAAAGAAAGGGCAGAGTGTTCTGCAGAAATAAATAAGCAGGTTGAATTTCTTCAGGACAAGATAAATAAATCAGAAGAAGCAGTAAGAACCAGTCAAGAAAAGCTGCAGGCTGAAGGTAAAAAAGTAGCAAGTCTCCTTGAAGAAATGGGGGAAAAAGATCGACACATCAAAAACTTAACATCCCAGGTAAATCAGCAGAAGGATTTAATTTCTGGTCTGAGCCAGCAACTGAAAGAAAAAGACTGTTCTGTTACCCAGGTCATGGAATCGTTGTCTAATGAAATGCTGAATTTTTCTGAAGAGAGAAATACATTAAATGCCAAACTGCAAGATCTTGAAGCTGTTCATAATAGCTCAGTGGCAGAGCTAAACCGAGTATTGCAGGAACTTGAGGATTGTAAGAAAGAACTGGAACATGATCAGATGATGTTAAGCAGTAGAGAAGCTGAGTTTAAAGATTTAATGAATGAAAAAGAGGAGATGAAATGTAATCTTGAGAAAATGGGAAAGGAAAAAGAGAATCTGAAAAAGAAACTTCAAGCAGCATTGATAGTAAGAAGAGATTTAATGCAAAAAGTTGGAAAATTAGAAAAGAGTGGACAGGAAGAAATAGAAAAAGAGCAAAAAAAAGCAGAGGAGCTGTTGAAGAAAGTTAATGAGTTAACAGACAAGCTGAAACTAATTGAAGCACAAAATAATGATTTTGAGTCTCATCTTGGAACTTTGAAACAACAACTTGTAGAAAAAGATGCTAAAATAAGTGATTTGACCCAGACTTTATCTTCAAGAGCTTCCTGTTTAGAGGAACTTCAGCACAGTATCGCAGAACTAAATGATGTCATTGCTGAAAAACAAAATGTCTGTGAGCAGAACCTGAAATCTTTAGGGGAAAAGGACTGTATGCTTGCTCATATGCAATCTATGCTTGATGAAAAAGCAAGGGCTTATGAAGAGGAACGTTCTCAGTTGCTCTTGGCTCTTGATGAGGTGAAGTCTGAACTTAAAAAGAAGGAAGAATTATTGAAAAACTTGAGTTTCGAAGAGCCTGGTTTAAGTGCTGGGGACAGGAATGAGTGTCTGAATGCCAACAATGACATTAATGCCATGAATCAATTACAAAAAGAAAAAGAAGCTTTACAGAGGGAGCTTCTGGTCTTAAAAGAAGATACGAAAAAATTCCAGCAAGAAAGGGAAGAGCACATAAAACTGACAGCAGATTTTGGTAAGCAAAAAACCCACCTTGAGCAGCTCAAAGAAGAATATAAAGCACTCTGGGAAGCTCTCCAAACAAAATGTAAAGAACTGGGCTTTAATCAGTTGGAAGGATATCCTCTAGGGAAGCAGCTGGCTTCACCTAAGGCACTGCTGGGGGAAGAACCAGCTGACCTAAGGAATTCAGAATCGGACAAACCAAGAAGCAAGGTTCAGGTTGCAGCCGTGAGAGAGCCTGGAAACATGATCACTTCAGTGCCAAGTGATGACACAGAGCTGAAAGAACTAAGAGGTGGTTATGCAAAACTTCAGGAGGAAACAGAAACGTTAAGGAAGGAGTTGAGAAAAATACTGTTTGAATTTGGTGATGATAAAGAAGAAACGATTGACGTAAAGTCTTTGAGGCAGCAGGAGCAATGTAAGGGCAGCTTGTTGGAGGGCATCAAGCACCTACAGAAAATGCTGAAAGCACAGGAGACTGAAACCATAGAGCTTAAGACAGTGCTTGAACATGTGAATAACGAGAAAAAAGCACTTATTAAAAAAAGTGAAGAGGATTACAAGATGAGCCAGGAGGAACTGCAGAGGTCAAGAATTGAAGCTAAGAAGGAGGTTGCTGAAAAGAATGAGGAAATAGAAGCATTGAGGTGTTCACTTGTGGATTTAAAGGGTAAACTTGATCTGGAAAAGGAATTATTAAACAAAGCCATAAAGGAGGGCCAGGAAGAAGCCCACCATTACAAAACAGCGTTTGAAGAAATGAAGAGTGAGAAAGAGGAACTTCTCAGCTCTTCAGAAAAGTCCAATTTGGAACTAATTAATATGAAAAAGGAGCTAGAACATCTCAGTGAAGAAAACAAAAATCTTGTGGCAAAGCTGTGTGTGCTGCATGAGAAGGCTGAGATGAGTAAACCTGTGGTATCCAGCAAAGAGCTTAAGGAAGAAAATGGTACTGAAAAGGAATTGGGAGAGTTTGGTTCAGCAAGTAATTCTGTTCAAGGGAATTCAAAAGGGAAAGCCACCGCTTTTCAACTATCAGAGGCTGATTCCACAGGGAAGACTAAACTGAGACAAGCAACAGAATGTGAAACCCAGAAACAAATGCAAGTGTTGGAAGAGCCGTTGGCAAAACCTGCAAATGCAAATAATTCCAAACCCCAAGAGCAAAGAACTGTAACAGAAGAGAAATCCAGAGAGCGCCTCCAAAGAAAATTACAGGCGGCTTTAATATCGCGTAAAGAAGTCCTGAGAGAAAATAAATATCTGAAAGAACAGATTGACCAGCTGATGTTGGAAAGAGAAGAACTGGTGAGCAAGACGGGAATGCTGGAACACCTGCTAGAGCTTGGCAGAGAAAAACAGGGTTCAAATGCTGTCGCTCCGTCGTCTGGAGAGGAGAGCCTTGCTTCAGAAAATGCGAGACTGCTGACTGAGAATGAAAACCTCACTGCGGCGTGTGAAAGTCTGAAATCCACCATGGAGTCTATAGTTCAGGAAAAAGAGGCCTTTTCTTTCCAACTAAATACCTTGAAAGATTCTCAGACAGTTGAATTAACAGGATGGAAGGCTAAACATAGCGAATTAAAGCAGGAGTATGAGTCGCTTCTTCAGGCGTATGAGAATATCAGTAGTAAAGTGGCAGATATGAGGCAAGTTATTGATCTCAGTAGGAAGGAGAAGCAAGAGGCTGTTCAAAGACTCAGGGAAGGACAATCTGAGAAGGAGGCTCTCGAGAAGCATTTACAAAACCTCCTCGATGAAAATGAGGTTATTAAGAACCAGCTGAAGCAACTCTGCGAATCCAAGAGAGTGGAAGTTGAGGAGTTGCAAAGCAAAGCAGAAAGGCAGATCCGTGAGCAGGAGGCAAGGATGCAAGAACACCAGGATCGTCTGCGTGAGCTCACTGAGCAGAACCATCAGCTAATGGAGGAGAACGAGCAGCTCAAACAAACCTCTGAAAACCTGAAGCAGGCATTAGAGAAAATTCAGAATGAGAACGACACGCTTCATAATAACATCACTGTAACTAAAGCAGCCTTGGGAGAGCTCCAGGTTCAAATGGAAGTGTACCAGAACGATACGCAATCTAAAATCAGCGATGTGTTATGTGAGAATGAATCACTGTTAAAGGACATCGACATGCTGAAGGGTAAACTCTCTGAAAAAGAACAAGATGTGCTTGTCCTAGAGCAAGAAAGAAAGTTAATTTCAGAGAAAGCGCAAGAAACTGAGAAGTCTTTGCTCCACAAAAGTCACTGTCTAACAAAGCTGGACATGGAATGTCAAAGTCTAACACAAGAAATTGTTAGTCTAAATGAAAAAGTTAAGATTTTAGAGGATGATAAATGTCTGTTACAGGAAGAATTAGAAAACGTACAAGAAAGTTCTTACAAAGCAAAGAATGAGAGAGAGTTTCTGGAGACAGAATTGCTTAATCATGTTAAAAAAGTTGATCATCTTACTGATAGGATGAAATCAACACAGGTACAGAATAACTTGCTGTTACAGCAACTAGAAGAGTTAAAGGCAGAAAAATGTAACGTGGTTAGAGAAAAGGAAGAACAGCAGCTCCATCTTGTAAAGATGTTTGAGGAGAAGGTGAAAAGTGCTCAGAGGGATAATAATGGGAGTAAAAACAGAACAAAAGAGTTGCAAGAACTGTTAAAGGAGAAACAGCAGGAGATCAACCAATTGCAAAAGGATTCAGTAAAGTTCCAGGAGCTGATCCTGGATTTGGAAAGATCTGTGAAATTGTCACAGTCAAAAAATGAAAAATTCGAAAAGGACTTAAGTAATGCATCAGAAAAGCTGGCAAAATCAAATGATGAAATACTTCATCTCAAGGGAAAGCTTTCTGCACAGATGAACCTGTTGGATCAGTCACAGAGGGAAGTGGACAGGCTTAAAGACGAGAATCTAAACTGGAGAAAAGAACTTCAGAAGAAAGGAGATGACCTGCAACTTCAAAAGAGAGTATATGAGCGAGAATTGGAATTTCATCTTCAGCAATTGAAAATGCTTCACAAAAGTGAACTTTTGAGCCAGGAGGAAAAACGTGGTGCCCTTGAGAGAGAAAATGCTCGGGTGATGAGTGAGGTTCAGGGTTTGCAAGAGGAAGTCAGCACTAAGGACTCCCAGAACAAGCAGCTCCAGGCAGAGCTGAACGCAGCTCTGGCACGACTGGCTGCTTTCACAAAGTGCATGTCCTCTCTTCAGGATGACAGGGACAGGGTCATCACTGAAATGAAAACCTGGGAAGTGCAGTTCAAAGAGGCCATCCAAAATAAGGAGAAACAGATAGAAGACGGTAATGAAAGAATAGCGGCCTTGCAAGATGAATTGAAAGATAAAATTGCTCAGATTCAAGAACTGAATATCAAGTATTCTGTGGTAGAGGAAACAAAGGATGAACTGTATTTGAGGCAAAAATCTGTTGATAGGCAGCGCTATGAAGAGCTCTGCAGGATGAAGGAAGAAAACACATTTTTCTTCAACAGACAGCAAGAGTTGGAGAGTGTTCTTCAGTCCAAAGAAGAAGCTTTGCAAGCACTCCTTAAAGAAAATAATTCTCTTAATCATCTCATAGAGAATAGTAAAAGTGCAGGAAGAGAGATAAAAGCTCTGGAAAGTAATTTTACAAGACAGGAGCAAGAATTGCAAGAGCTTCTAGCAGAGAAGGAGAAAATGAATGCTGAATTGCAAAAGCAGATCACCATTTCTGAGCAAATGAAGATGATGCTAAATAATAAAGACAAAGAAATTTCCTTACTCATTTCTTCAAAAGGTGATGAAATTTCGAACTATCTGATTCAGGTACAGACTCAGCACAGAAATCAAATCGAAGAGTATGAACTTCAGTTAAGGTCTTTGCAGGTGGACAGGCAACGAGCTGAGGAGTCCCGTCAGAGGATGGAAAATGAGCTGAGAAATCTCCAGGTGAAAGCAGAAAAAGCAGGTCAAGATAAGGCTGCCATTGCCAGTGAAATAGCTGCCTTTAAAAAATCAATGTCATCTCTGCAGAACGACCGGGATGATCTTTTTACCAAGTACAAGGAGCTGGAACATCTTCACCAGGATGTCTTAAACCAGAGGGACAGTCTTATAGTGGGCAGTGCAAGTGAGACCAATGCTTTGAAACAAGAATTAAGGATCCTCCTCAATCGGATAGATGATCTGCATTCTGAAAATGCAATGCTGAGTGCGCAGCTGGTAAAGTACAGGGAGGATCTTAACCAGGTTTTATCTCTGAAAGACCATCAGCTGAAGGACTTACTTAAGCAGAAATTGGATTGTATTAAAAGCCTTGAACGTGAAAAATACGATCTTCAAAAGCAAATAAAAGAAATGCAGCTTTCCAGTGAACTGCAGAAGGGGAGTGCTGTGGCTTTGGAACATGAAAATAAAAAATTGGCATCTAAAGTAGGTGATTTAGAATCTCTGATTGCATCATTAAACAAAGAGAAACTAGTTTCTGAATCTGGAGAGAAACTAAGTAGTGAAAGCATTCAGAAAAAAGAATCAAATGGGCAGCATGGAGAAAAGCTTCAGAAAAAGGTTCAAGAACTCCAGAAATCCAGAGGCAGAAATGCAGATGAGGAAAACAGTAGGACTCTTTTGACCCTTGAAGATGGAGATAGACCTGATGTTTCCACAGAGAAGATGCTGCTAGAAGTCCAGTCTCAAAACAGTGAGTTGAGGTCCCAAAATGAGGCCTTTGGGAAAGCAATGACTGCTCTGCAGAATGACAGAGATCGGATCATAGAGGACTTTAAAGTTCTTCAGAGCAAATACACAGCTGAGCTCAAGACTGAAAAGAAGAAAGGAGATGAACTTGCAGCTGAATTGGAGGGGTTTAAGTCCCACCTCATCAGTATGCTCAGAGAAAGTTCTCTTGCGCATCGGGCTGTCTTTGATGCTGCAGATAAGGTGACCCTTGCTCAGGTTGCTGATGGAGTTGGAAGTCTCTGCAGGACTTTGGTCAGTCGGGAGCTGGAGGTGAGCAGGCTCTCGGCTGAGTGTGGGAATTCTGCCCAGCAGATTGAAGCGTTTTCCAAGGCTATGGCCAGCCTTCAGGATGACCGAGACAAATTGCTGCAGGAACTCGGCAGTCAGAAGGTAACTTCTGAAACCAAGCAGGGCACAGCGTCATTTGCCATTGATTGCAACAGCATCAATGAGAGAAATTCTTTTAGAAGTAGTTTGGATGTGCCTCAGAACAATAGGGAAACTTTGGTAAGTTTTAAGTAGCTTTGTAGTTTTATTCCTTGTGCAGAGAATGCTTAGAGACATTATGGCTTCTGGAGTTTAACTTTGTAGATGGTGTGAGTGCTAACATAGCACTGTGTGACCTGAGAAGGTGTGCTTACAATTCTGGGAGTTAAGGTAATTATCCTGTTACATGGAGCAAGGGGGAAAATGATATTCCCTAATTAGAATTTTAGCTCTAATCAAACTTCAGCCGTATAGTTTTCATTCCAGTTCACTAATGATGTTTATTAAACATAGGCTAAAGAAGGAGCCAGCCTTGCAGCTGTGGAAATATCAAAACTGAAGACCAAAGTTGATGATTTGGAGAAGGCTTTGCACCAGACAAAAGCCTTCCAGGCAGAAACCGAGAGAGAGATCACCTCGTACCAGAATGAGCTGGCTGGACTAAGGTGTGAAAGTACAGCTTGATCCTTTTCACTGATTTGTATGTAGTATATAATTATTTAACATCTGATGTTTTATGTTCAGAATGGAAAAAAACCTCCTGCTCTCTGAGTCCCAGGCACTGCGAAATCAGTGTCAGATCACAGTGGCTGAGAAGGACCGACAGATTGCAGAGCTCCAGAAGCTGCAGCAAGACATGATGGTGAAGAAATCAGTCCCTGCTGGCAGCAATTACCCAGTCAAGGTAAAGAAATGGAATGGGGCAGGGATGTGTAATGGAATGGAGCAGTTTATTGTGTGAAATCTGCAGCCTGCTGCTCAGAAGAGAACTATACAGCACGCTGTAGTAATCCTGTAAGTTACTGTCTTAGGTTAGCTAAATCCAGAATATAATAAACATTAAATGGCTTTATTTCTTTCAGAATTATTATGGCTGTAACCCATTTTCAAGAACATGGGTTTTAAGAGGATCAAAAAAGAGCTTGGTAGTTTCCATGGACAACAGGTTTCACAATTTGTACGGTTGATGCAAAGAAATATTAAAGACCTAATAAAGGTCATTCTTCAGAGCTTGAATCAGTGTCTAATTACTGCAAATTAGAATAGGTCCTAATTGGGAGGAGAAAGGGGAGATGTGCTTAATGGAAGTGTGCTTGCCTTTTCCCTGAAGCAGCTGGACTTGGCTTCTGCCAGAAACAAAATCCTGGATTTAGGAAGGCATCAGCTGACACTCAGTCTGGCAATTTCTGTTTACTTTTGTAGACTGTCATTAAAGATTCAAGGAAAGTGCTATTTTAGAGTAATATTCTTATTTACCTTTCCTATGCCAAAGGAAGGAATCGGTACTCATTTTGATTTCATTAAAACCAGCATTTTAGTTGCTGAAGTTTGTGGTTTTTATGCTGTTCATTTTCTGTGATTGCAATCATGAATAAGAGCTATTGACCAGTAATGTCTGTGGGTAAGGGAATATTTTCTGTGGTAGAAATCTTTATTTCATGATTGTGTGGGTAAATAGATTCCATAAAGCATTAGAGATGGCACATGTCCCTCCTTTATTGGAGATTAACATCAAAATGTTGAGCTCCCAGAGATAAAGAAGGCCAAAGCTTTAAATTGGTAATAAATTCAGGTGTTTTTTTCTTTTCAAAATGGACTCTTTTGGGTCTAATTTTGTATTTACAAAACATCTGTTTTATAAATCATGAATACAATACATTATAAGCTTGAAAATAATTTTGAAATATGTTCTATATTAATATTTTTCTATTTCCCCCTTTTTTGTGCTTCACACTATTTGCAAATTAAAAATTGAGTTGCCTTTTTGTGGTAATTTTTTGTTGTTTTTTTAATGCAAGTATTAATATATTTTTAAAAATCTTCTATTTAAAGTGTCTTTGAAATGTGATCTCAAGTTGTGAGAAGAAAATGATCTTGTGAAAAGGAAATTCTGTAGTCCATGTGCGTATTTAGTGTTGGGGTTGTGTTTTATTTAGAGAACTCCTGTACCATTTACCCTGAATATCCTAATACTTTTTTTTAAGGCTTTGGAAACTGCCTCCCTTGCTGGAAGTGCAGATGCAGCAGAGGAAGTCAAACGTGTCCTGGCTGAGAAGAACCAGCTCCAGACTGAGCTGCAGCGCTGCCTCGAGGAGATGCACCAGAAGGACCTGCACTTCCAGCACATTAATTCCAAGGTAACTTGGAACAACAGCTCTGACCCTAAAAAGCTCACATGAATTCTTCTCACACAGGAATATTGCTGAATTGGTGGTGTCTTGCATGACTGAAAGTTAATTTGATGTTGAAACTTAGATATTTTAAGTGGTCAGTTTTATCTGTCAGGGTTTCCTGACTCTTTACTTGACTGAGAGGTTTATTTGACTCTCCATTCTGAGGACACTGAAGGGGCACTGCTGAACTTCTACTCCAAGTCAGATATTCTTCAGTATAGACAGAAAGTGGTGTCTGTCTTAGCTGGAACAAGATTTTAGGTTCTGATTTGGGCGCGTTGATGACAGGGGAAATCACTGCTCAGGTTTCATTATTTCCTCTGCTCATAAACTGTGACCTTGTACAAAAGTTGATGCAATTTTGAAGCAGCAGCTCTCAAATCTGTAGGAATATCCTGGGAGAGCTAGTTCCATATTTTTTAATGACCTCAATGTGAATTTCTCTCAGGTTGTGCAGTCAGCAGAAGAGAATGCTGTCCTGTCTGCCCAGCTGAAGACTCTTTCCCAGACCCTAAGGGACAACCAGCTTCATTACGCTGATCTGCAAGATCGTTACTTAAGACTGGAGAGGGAGTATCAGTCAATGCAGGTGACATCTTTCCAAGGCTCTGTCCAGGTAAGCACATACATGAAAGTGTTTTTAGGGCTTTTTTTCTTCAGTGCTTACACTTTCCTGGTTTTCTTGCTAAAAATGAAATAATTACTTTTTGTTGTACTGACTTAGTACTTTTGCTGGCCCATGGTGTGCTGAAGGTAACTGTCTTTATTGTTGTAAAGCTGCTTTAATTTGACTTCTCATTTAAGGAAGCTGTTTTACTTATTTTTTTGTTTTGAAACATCTCTTTTGAGTTGGTGTCCAGCTGGCAGAGATAACTGGCTGGTCACTTCTCAGTGGATCAGGAAATTTAGTGATAATTTCACATCAGTCGTGAGTCATTTTACAAGGTGCTTGAGTAATATTTTCAGAAGTGAGTCTGCATCACCAGTTCAGCATTTCAGTACTCTTTGCCAATCCCTCATACACATCTGTAAGGTTATTATTTGGAACTAGATGATCTTTAAGGCCCCCTCCAACCCAATCCTTCATGATTCATCATTATTCCTTTATGATATTTTCATTTTTATAAAGCTTTCCTGTACTGCCTGGGTTATTCATTAACTATCAGGTAATAGAATACCCTAAAATAACATATGGAAAACAACCCTTGCTCTTCCATAAATGGAAATAAACCCAAACAAGAACTGTAAATTAAAAATACATGAACAGCTGCCTTGCTTACGGAATTGTGGTCAGTGCCACATTACTGTGGGGACGTGTAGATGCGTTTCTTTCCCCTCAGACATTGCTGAGAGGTGGAAATGAAAGTATTAAATGGCACGAAGAATTATCCACTGTTTTGTGGTGCTTATGGCTTCTTTAATGGAAATAAAGACTTCTAGCAAGTAGAAAAATGGTCACTTGTTTGTTTTGTTTGGGTTTTTGTTTCTGTTTTTTTTCCCTTAATATTTTCTAGGATGAAACCAGAGCAGAAGTTCCCCCTGGAGCACCACGGGAGAGATCTGGGATTATTGTTGAGATAGACAATATGGAGCTAAATGAGCTCAGAAAAAGGTCAGGACTCAGAGCATGTATTAGCAATATTGTTTTCCTGACAGCTGTGTTGTGAGTGTGAAAGTAATACTTTTCTATCCCTCTGAGGCAATTGTGTGGAGAAGGGAAAGGAGTGGATTTACAGCGGATTAAATGAATCATAAATCATATTCTTGGATTGCTATCATCTGGTAATATTTGTGGTTTGTTTTTGTACATAAGTATACTTGTTGGTGAGTTTATCTCAATATTTAAGCTAAAGGGTCTCATTAAAATTAAGTCTATCACAAAAAGGAAGATTTCTTAATAAAAAAAGAGCAAGAAAGTAATTCTTTAAGTACATAAAGTATTGATTTCAGCTTTCATTTGTCCCAGGCTTGCAGAGACTGAGCAGCAATATGAGTCAGTGCAGCAGGCTCTCTCCCAGCTCACAGAAGCACTGGCAGAGGAGCAGAGGAGGAGAGAAGCTGCAGAAGAGGCTCTTGGACTCTCTGAGGAGAGGAGTAGCAGGTAAAACACTGTGTCAGATTATTTGTTTGCCTTTTATTTTTAGTGAGATTAGAGGTTTTTTGAGCAAATAATAAACCAAACAGGTATTAGAACCTGTTTGTGAGTCCCTGGTGCCTGAAGCAGTGAACATCTATGTGTAACTGTATTAAAAAGCCAAGTTTAACTCTGGATCAAAGAAGTGTTAAGGGCTTCAGGGTTTTTTTTGTTTTTCTTTTTTTAGTTTCATCTGTTGGACTCAGTGGTATTTCCTTTTTTCCAGGTTAGAAAAAAAATCTCCCTTAAAACAGCTTTAGCACAGTCACAGGTTAGATTGAAAATATCATTATCCACCTGGCTGCTTGAAGTGTCCCTCACTGCCATCATCTGAAAATGGCTTTTCAGTCAGCTGGTGATGGTGGGGGTTAGTTCTGAATAAATGAAACACCTTGAGAGTAGATCGTAAATAGAGATTGAAATAAACCTGGCAGCATAAAGTGAGTCTACTTAATGTGGGGACCTTTCTCCAGTAGTGTAAGTATGCAAAATAATACTTGTAATGGGAATTCAGTACTTAAAAGAGGAGTTAATTCAGCTCTCCATGTCTCTCTCCCTTTAATTTTTCTCCAGATTTGAAGTAAGCAGTTACAGGTCTGTCCCCAGTGACTACAGTGTCCAGATGGAAACTGAGGAGGAGAGGGAAGCCTTAATCATCAATCCCAGTGAACACGTTGTTGTGCGAAAGGTGAGGAAGTGAAAGCTTTTAAAAACCCTGAATTATCAGCTACTTAAAAGTGCTGTGCCTGTTGTATCCTGCTGGTTGCAGGCTAGATAGAGATGGCACAGCTCATGAGTTCCTTCATGGGACCACTTACTTTTTTCTGTCCTCCCTCTGCTCTCTACCTTGATTTCAGCTGTCATTCATCCTTGGAGTGCAGATTTCCCTTCTGAGTGACTGGAAGTCACTGATTTTGGGTTGTCCTCTGTATGCAAGCACTGGCACGAGGCAGCTGCTTGTTTAAACTGCCTTGTCTCTGAAAAGCTGACTGTGAAGTTGTGTTTGGTGTCCTGGGGACAGGCAGGCATCATTCAGAGTAGGAAAGTACTTCTGCAACTACCTTTTATTGGAGAAAAAGTCCTTAATTTCTCTCTGCTTGGGCTGCGAGTCAAATACCAGCAGCTGTGTAAACTGTGCCAGAAAACACATTGCATATGTCCAGATTAAAATGTGTGTAACTGTATTTGGATGACACACGTGGCCATTACATAAAATGTGCATGCATTTAATTATGCATGCACAGATGTAATATGCATATTTATGTGTATGTAGTTGCATAATACACAGCTTGTATTCATTCCTTTCCTCTCTTAATGACCCTGATTTTTTGGCATTTTTGGAGCTTTTTTCTCATGTGTATTGATGGTTATTTATGTGACACTTTCTGTCTCTCCCCAGATGAAAGGAGGAGCCCTTTCCTTGCGCAGGTGGCTCCGAGGGCGAAGCCTGTACTGCTCCAAGCTGCTGACCTCCCGAGCCAAATCCCGCTATTTATTCCTCACGTACCTGGTCACACTACACCTCCTTGTGTTCCTGTGCCTCACTGGTGTGCTCTGAATCCGCTGCACTTCCCGGGTGGATCCTTCCCCTGTGGGTGGTGCTGTGCCAATCCCAGCTCAGAGGCTCCTCACATGCTGCTGTTTCGCTATGCACTGGACACGGTTGTACAAATCCCTGTGGCACTACGGGCATCTTGAGCTTCTCCAGTGAAACCTGTGCATTTCACACTTGCTCCAAAGTTGACTTGAATTGCTCTTCAACAGTGGAATATTATATTTGCTAAGGAGAAAATATTCCCCTCTGCCCTCTAAAGAAACTGCTGCATACAAGTTATTTAATAATGTTTGTGGGTACATAATGGTTGATTACTACTGAATGGGTTGTAAATGATATCTTTTCTATACAAATTTTATTTTAAGAGTTAAACTATAAATTCTAAAGGAATATCAAGCTATGACTGTATATTGGCTTCTTGATTATAACAAGAAGTTCTATAGAGTGCAATAAAGGAAGAACTACTGGATTTTTGATCTTCTTTGGTTGGTTGGGTGTTTTTTTTGACTGAAAATAAAAGAATTGAGAAGGTTCTTCTCTCCCATTCAGTTTGTAAAGAGTATGACAAGATGCACAGATCTGTGTGATAATAAGGTAGGCTGATGATTAAAGATTAAGTTTCAGAAGTGAGATGATGTAAAGAAATGTCTCCAACTTCTTACATTCTTGTTGCATTTTTTTTTTTCTGTGACTTTTGAGGGGCTGATTTTTTTTTTAAATTTACTTGCACTTTCCTTTGGGGGTTTTACTTACTGCCTGTCTTGGGGGCAAAAAGTTCCCCAGCTGCAGAACACGTGAAATTCAAGTTTATAAAGACACAACCTTACATATTTTACATGTTTGAACTTCAGGGTGCAAATCAATAAAGGGTACATTTTCAACCAAGAATCTTGTGGGAAAAGGAAAACCTAGTGAGTATGGAAAAGGAAGGATTCCTTAGGTTTTGCTGATGAGCAGATCCAAGGCTGACTTGGAGATATTTTAGTGAAGTGATTTATCTGCTTAAAGTGTAGTTACTGCTGCAGGTAAATACGGTAAACCTTCTTTTGATGGTCTTTAATATTTCTTAGTCTCATAAAGTCTGGATTTTTATATAAATCCAATATATTCTGATATAATGGATTTATTTATTTTTTTTAAGCAGTGATGACTCATCTCCTTTAGGTGGCTGATTCGTTCCCTGTTTTCAGCCCTTATATCACCCAAGTACTGGGATAACTCAGTGATAAAAACCACCAGGTACAGTTGGATCATGAGTACTGCACATGCTGACTTTTCCCTTTCCAGCCTGAAGGTGGCTGTTAGGATGATAACGAGCTGTTCTTAGCTAATTAAGCAGGATGCTTTCCAGTGGCAACAGTGCACCTCCAGTCCTTCCGGTCTTACTCATCCAGTGTGAGGGATTTTTGTCTCGGGGGGGAGAAAACAACCCTGTCTCCTGAGGCACCGTGAGTGGGAAAGGTTCCAGAGGTTTTGTCAGAAATTTTGTCCTAATTTATCCAGGCCTTTGTGCTTATCACAGTGACAGCACAAACTGAAAAACACAAAAAGCCAAATGGCTTGAAATGTAGATACTCCACATGTGAACTCTGTTCCCAAAGCTGGTGTAGATGTGCTGGGAGGTGAGATCCTGTCATTTATGAAGCAGCTTTTTCTGGGTATTGCCCTGAGAGTGCTTTCATGTTACAGGTCATGATTTAAATGCCTGGCTTCACTTGGTCTGACATGAAGCAAATTTAGGAAATTTGTTTAAAATCCTCTACTTTCAAATTCCAGTGTCTCAGCTGATGTAATTCCTGATGTATTTAAGATGTATTTAAGAACTGAGCTTCCCTCTGGTTTGTGGTGTTGGAGTCAGAGTCTGGGTGCAGTTCTCTAATGTTGGTTTATTGCAGTCTGAAGCCTTTTCCTGAGGGTTTTAGAAGAAAATAACTCGTGGCAATTTGAATGAATGTTCAAAACCACCAGCTACTAGAACTAATGGATAAACATTCCTACATTAAAGCTTTTCCCAAATTTACGTGATAAAATCCATTTTTGCCTTGTTAGGGACAAGAACTTCGCTGGACAAGTGCTGTTTTTCATTCCTTGCTCATTCCCACATTACAGAGTGGCTGTCATTTAAAAACCCACAGCAAGGCTTCCCTGAAACTTCTGTTGGGTGTTATTTTTAGTTGTTTGTTTGAGATTGATGATCACCCTCCCAAAAAATGAAAAAAAAGGCATATTTCCACATACCATGAGGGAACAACTGCAGTCTGTGAAGTAAGGAATGTTTTTGGGGATTCTTATTTACCATTAACTACTGATGTTACAGCTGCTACGTGCATATGATTGATTAATTTTAAACAAAGGAACTTTCCAGAAGGTAATTCCTCCTTGGAAGAGATGGGATTTATGCTTAAATCCCAGTGGAGCCAGCTGTATATCCTGTAGCTGAGCTTGCCCGTGGTCACGAAGCCAATTAACAGAATACCACCGGACCCTGGAGGCTGCAGCAGGAGATTTCCCCTTTGGAAGAAACAAAGGCTGAATTAGTTTGCTTTGTTAAATCCCATTCAAGTGGAAATTTATGTGGGTACTTCACATGCTTTGTAAGATCGGGGGTTTTAGCATTGACATTGCTGTTTGGGTTTATTCCTTCCCAAAATGACTGTTTTAGTGATAGGAAGGTGTCCTGTGGAAAACCCCCCAACTTTTTGGATTAATCAATGCTTGCTGTATCAGTACAAAGAAGAAAGATAGGCAGAACATTCCTACCATGAGAAACCAAATGAATAATAGTGATAACTTCCTTTTTTTGTTACATTAAGAAACAGTATGGCCCAATAAACTTCCCAAAAAGGTGTCTAGCACATCACTTTATCCAGTAAAACTGGAAAGGATAAATGGCTTTTCTTGACCTTGGAAAGGGTCTTTCTGCTTAATTAGTTTTCTAACAGTTCCTTTATAAATAGAAAATGCAGATTTTTGTTCATTTTTTTCATATCTGAGTCAGTTTTCTCAAAACCCTTCCCTGATGTTCTGTGTGATGAATTATATTTTACCTCGTTTGTTGTTAGTTATTTGGGGTTATACTGATAGGCTTCCTAATGTAATTGTGGCAAACCTAGTAAAACAAGTATTTAATAAGTGATCTTTCTTTTAGAAAATCAATCTCTGCTTTATATTAATTAATGAGTTTTTACAAAACACAGGTCTTCAAGAATCACTTCAGTTCCAGCAAGGGGGAACCTCACTGTTTAAAGGCAGTAGTTGAACTGCTTAAACAGAAAGTGCAACCAAATAAGTAAATCTAGAGGGATTATATCTTTTCCATTTATAATTCCTCCCCTTGATTCCTTTGTGCAATGACAAAGGACCCATTCCTTGTGGAGAACCATGAGTCTGCTGATGCCCACCTTGGCTGGGCCCGTGTGTGGGCATAAGCAGCACCAAGTATGAAATAATTCCTTCATTTTTGAACCTGCCTTGGACTTTCTGGTGGGTTTATAGAAGGAATTCGTACCGAGTGGTTACCCATAAATTCACATTTGAGTTCCTTGCATGTTTTGGGGGTACATTCTTTGGCGGCAGGAGCAGGTACAGTATTTCACATGAAGTTTTAACTTAAAAATGTTACTCTGTCCCCTGATGTTCCTGATTCAGTGCTCTAACATTGGAATGATATCCTTTGCAGGGTGCTGTGCTTGGAATGAGGTCGAAAGGACAGCAGTGTAGGGGCTGAAGCACAAGGTAGAAGAGGGATCCTGACACTGAAATGTCCCACTGAGCATGGAATCATCACTAACTGGGATGGCATGGGCGAGGTGGGTGCTTTATTTTATGCTTTATGCATACTCGTCAGTCATGATGTTCATTCTGAGGCAGAACATTTGACAGTGATGGAAAGTAGCTAAAGTAAAAAAAAAATACAGGTTGCAATTCATCAGAGGTGAATTAGAGAAATACTCAATTACTGGTTATCGATTTATTGTCACCAAAGCCTGTGAGGTGGAGGGGAGGGGTGGTTTTCTCTGCTCAGTTCTTTCCTACAGGAACAAGATGTTGGGTGGTGCCCACATCTCACATTCCATGTGACATTCTCGCTGTCCGTTCAAGGGGAACGGACAGACTGGGACTTCCTGTCCCTCTACTGATCCTTTGAGAGGGGGATTTTAACATTTTTTTCCTGAAGCATGTTTTTGTGTTGCCAAAAGTTAGCTTTTAATATCTGCATGGTGAGAAGGTGTCTTTATTCCCCATCCAGCACAACTTCCTTGGCATTATGCAGTGAGCTCTTTGTGAAATGCCAATTCCAGGATGTTCCAAGTGCAGGCAGCGAGGTGTCCTCATGGGAGAAGCTGTAGAGGCAGGAGGAGTCCAAAGGGCACTCTCACTCTGCTAAATATCTCAAATATCTCCATGGCTTGCTCTCTCTGGGAAGTATCTGGGTCTGTATGTGGAAAATCCTGTACCTCCTCTTAGAGACAGGATTGCAATGTGGCCTCTTGTCTCCAGGTGAAATGTTCCAGGAGGGAAGGTCCACAGGGAAATGCTCCTGGTACTGTTTTCCTGTGGAAAATGCCACTGGAAAGGAAGCCCCAGGGCTGGGGGTGTTCTGTTCTCCCCCTTGCCAAAACGGGCTGTGTGCAGTTATAATCCAGGTATCCAAACTCCGTTCCTGGGCCTTATCCATGGACCCAGACTGCTCCAAATGAACAGACTGAAGCTGATACAGGAGCACTGAGAGCTCCTCAGTTCATCCTTGGAAATGAATTGTCCACCCACTCCTCTAGATGGAAGCACAGCACTTAGATTTCGTTCTCTCACTGCTTGCTGCAAGGACACTTCTCTCGTACATCCCATTATGTTTTTCTTCCTGATAATTTTCCTGCTGTCTGCATTCAGCAAGAAATAACATTTTCCTGTAGGAAAAAGAAATCAAATTGGAGGTCATTATTTTATGTTCCCTCATCTGCCTCTGGCAATTTTTCTGTGCACAGCACATACTGGTGTGTGTTCCTTCTCTGGATAATGCTGGATGCAAGAGCAAACAATGTAAAATTTAGTTAGGAGAAGGAATCAGAGAAGGTTTATAGGATGGCACGTGCTTTCCTGTAGTGTGGACTCATGGCTGGATTGATTGTTTTTAGGGTGTAATGTGATGGAGGCTTCAGGCAGTGCTGTAATTTCAATAATGGTCAGGTGCTAAACGGGCTCTTACAGCTTGAACTTTCCTTCTTTTTGTCACCTAACTGCAGGAATTACTTGGGGTAACGGGTCCCTAGCCCAAACTGGTAGGGAAGGGACAAGAAACTGAGTTGATAACTGTTGTGATTGTTGCAAATAAGAAAAAAAGTGGGGTTTTTGTTATATCCAGACGTCCCTGGTTCAGCCATTTATCTCAGCTTCCCCTGAGGCTCTGTAACACACACACACACACACACACACGTGCCCTTATGGCTGAGAACAGTTCTGAAATAAAATTCCTAAAGTTTTGATGCTAAAGGAATAGCTTTTGCACATGCATATCTATTTTCTCCCCCCAGATTTTTTACGCTCCTTGCATGATTTTGATCCAAGCCACACATTTCTTCCCAGCGCTTGGAAATCCTGCTCCTGAAAGCATCAGGATGTAGAAGAAATGAGAGAATTACTGGGTAGGGTGCCAAAAAATGGGACAAAGGCACAGCAGTGCAGTGCCCAGCCATGCCCAGGGCAGCAAGAGAGGGGGGACCCCAAAGGATGGGGCTGGGTGTGTGAGGGGGAGCGGGAATGGTGCAGGATGCACAGACGGCCGTGGGAGTGGAGGGGGAGCACAGACAGGCCACGGAACGGAACATTCCTGTTCCCCCGTGCTTCAGTTCACAATATTCAAATTGGGCCTGCTCTGTTTTCTGCTGGGGAATAACACAGGCCATTGTCCATCCCTGTTAATTTGTTCCCAGGAGCTGACCTGACAATGTATGAGAGAGAAATTTAGGGATTGAGCATTTTCTGGCTCTGGGGACAATGTAAATGTTTAACATAAGTGCTGGGATAATTGGGATAATTCTTCCATAGTAATTTCTCTTTGCTGGTGTGCTTGCTGCTCGCATTTAATTCTCATGACCTATAAAATCAACACAGAATTATGGTGGCTCTTGTGGAATATTATTATCTGTTAACATTCTAGTTATCATTAGGTCAAATTTAATGGGCTGTGCAGTGCCTGGTTTTGAGGGAAAACCTGAAAAGTGCCAGAGGTTTAGGCAGGGTGTTGCTTTAAGAGTCCAGGTTTGTTCCTCACTGCTAAAATCCCCAGTACTTTGGGAATTATGTAAGCACAGAGGTTTCCTTCGCTTCCTTTATTTCTCTCCTGTTTGAAATAGCAGTAATTTTCTTCTTAAATCGGATTTATATATATGTATATATTTTTAACTCTTATATAATTACTTTCTGGTTTATTCAACTTCTCCCTGCATTTGTATTCTAAACCTTCAAGTGGAAGATGGCCTGGCATCCCAAAGCCCAATTCTGGAGACATCTGATTCTTTCTTTTTCTTAGGGGATTAATATGGAATTGAATTTTTCTTTTTTTAATAGGGCTGATGACTTTCTTAATGAATAATTCCAGCTCTGGACAGCTGTTGACTTTTTAAGTGCTTCAGATTTAGAGAGGATTTTTTTTCCATTTTAAGTTCCTTTTGAAGCATAATAATACTTGTTTCTAGAATGTTCCTCAAGTAAACTTACCCATAAAACTATCCCGATGTTTTGTGCTCAGCAATAAGTGTGTTGGGTCAGGAAAAGCTGAAGTAAAAAGAAAATAAACCCTCATACCAATGATATTGGTTCTAAAATAAGTGTGAATTTGGCAGGTTTGCTCTTGCTTTCTGTCTATTTTAGTATGCCTGTAAAAATATTAATAAAATTAAAAAACAGTAGTGATTTTTTATTTGATGAAATATATTCCATGTATTTTAAACATATTATTATGTTGTATAATTTATTACTTACTGAAAGTAATATATTAAAAATACATGACTCAGGCTGTATTTGAAAAACTTACGGTTTTTGGCCAAAAGTCCACATTGTAAATTTAGCCAGTGATAGAAGTAAGTGTGGTTTAAATACAGATATAAGCACAGAATCACCTGGGAAAATGAGATGTGACTCTGCACTTCCCTTTGTGCCCACTTTTGGCATACATTTAATAGGAAGATTATGCATCAATTTAGCAGCAGTGTAAATAAATTAATTAAGTAGTGAGCTTGACAGCACGAATGACTGGGAGAGAATGCAACTGGGAGATAACAAAATACAACTGGGAGATAAAAAGCAACGACAGACCATCCGTTCTTAACAACCAGGAGGTAGAGCTCCTACAGTAGACGTGTCCAGGACTGTGTCTCTGTCATTACACTGGAATGATAAATCTGGGTTTCCAGATAGTTGAAAGGCTTGTTTATTACCTAATGATTGCATTAAATTCGTTACAACAATTATGAACTATTGGTAATTCGTGTGTTCTTTAATAGAAAACATATTTTCCATCAACAGTTGACTTCATTGGTGAAGTTATTAACTTCTGAAATCCAAGATTTGCGTTTAACCCCCTCGCGTCAGAGGCTGTAGGGATTGAAAAGCCGTATGGATGTGGCACTTGGGGACGTGGCTTGGCAGTGCTGGGTTTACAGCTGGACTCAGTGATCTTAGAGGGCTTTTCCACACTAAATAATTCCATGAAACGTGGTCTAAAGTTGCCATGAAGAGAGAAGGTGAGCTGTTGTGTTTGGTGGGGGTGAGGCAGAATGAGATGGAATGGGTTTAAACTGGACCAAGTGAGGTTTTAGCTGGACAAGGAAGCCCTTGGCAGGAGGGGCAGGAATAGTGTATCACTAGGTTTGTTTGCTGGAGGAATGTGTGGGTGCTCCAGCTGAGGAATTTCTGAGACAGAACCAAAGCTGTGTCAGGAATGGCTGATTATTCCTTGAGATGGGAATGGACAGATTATTCCTCATGGCTTCTTCCAGCTGTGTCTTCTGCACACTTTATGTGTGTGCGTGTATGTAAACCTTAGATTGCTGCATTGTTGCAGTCCTGCCATCAGTGTAAAAAAATTCTCCCAGGATGTTATCTCCAATTAATATTGTCAGTAAAAATCTGACCTAGGTTAATGGAAAGATATGCACTGGCTTGGGTGATTTTCCTTTTAAACGAAATCCCAGAGAAAGCATAACATGCTGCTCACAGAAGAACCATGGCTCAGGAGGGGGCTCAGGAGTAGCAACTGTCAGTATTCATTTAAATAAATAAAACTTCCTGTCTCTTCAGATCGTGTGGAGTGCAGATCCTAAAGGTTTTCCAACCCTTCATTCCAGATCCAGCTGGAGACGTTCCATGTGCCAGCCACGTGTGTAGCAGTGCAGGCAGTGCTGTCTCTGTGTGCCTCTGGAACACCACCCATGCAGTATCTTAGAAAATACTTCATTTAAATGTTGGATTTCAATCTCATATCGATGTCTGCTCTCAAGGGATCAGTAGAATGAGCATGGAGGTCCCTTATTGCCATTTAGAGTCTGATCAAACATCCGGATGATAAATTACTCCTTAGCAACCCTTGAGCCTTCACACACTTTGAAAAGAAATCAAAATACCATCTGCCTTTGTAGCCTGATGCCACTATAGAATTTCTTATAAAAAGATGGGCAGCTTACAGGAATTCTGACTGTCGTAGATACTTGGTTTATGTTTAAAATCCAGCTATTTGTGTGCAGGTTTGGTACCAGCAATGCTTTATTCATTTCGAGTGGAAAACATATACTTCTTGTTAAGTGGCACTGGATTCTGAAAATCCCCTGAAAGGAGCTTTGAGCTTCCTGGTGGACAAGTCCTCACCATTGGGAATGACTTGTTCCTTCCCAGTGAATGAGCATTGGGAATGACTGGTTCTGATGTCCAGGCATCCTCCCAAGAGTGTTTGGCTTGTATAATTACTATGCTGACATCACAAAGGGAATGAGTGGTAGGTCCTGCCCTTGTCTTTCCTCTCGTGGCATCACATGGCTGCCTTTCTCCTGGAGTTTTGTCAGGGAGACAGCTGGGACTAGTGAGCCTTCCTGTTCTTTTAACAGTGAGAAAAGGAAGGGGACAAAGAGAAATAATGTGTTGAAACTTCTTTCCACTCAGGGCTGGAATCCACAGGTATCCACAAAACCATTTAGAGTGTTGTGAGATGTGATGTTGACTTCCATAAGGATCTTCATGGCAAAAGCATCCTCTCTGGCGGAACCACCATGTGTCCTGGGATTTG
The DNA here is from genome assembly GCA_013400975.1 of Atrichornis clamosus. Classification (NCBI taxonomy): domain Eukaryota; kingdom Metazoa; phylum Chordata; class Aves; order Passeriformes; family Menuridae; genus Atrichornis; species Atrichornis clamosus. The sequence continues at coordinate 27,290 of WBMZ01010518.1, read as the reverse complement.
GGATCATATGCAGAAGGAGATGACAGCTTTGGCTCCAAGTACAATGAAGATGAAGGTAATTTTTAGCAACTTCTTACTGCTGCCAGTTCCAACTTAGAGTGATCTTGTTTCCTTATTCAAAGGGTCTTTTAAGGGAAAAAAGCTGCATGACTTGTCAAAAAAAAAAGGGTTTTTCAAAGGTCTGCTGTAGCTACCTAAAGGTAAGAGGGGTTGATTTTTCCTTCTTTCCTACTTTTGAACAGCAGTCAGTTGAAATTCCCAGCATCCACGTCTCCTCAAATGGAATTCATACATTCCTCAGCCTCTGAGTGAATTTTACTGTATTACTCTGGTCTCTGTGTGACTGTTCACTGCTCAGGTTGATAATAAATCACCTTACATCTAGGAATAGCGCTATTTAATGCCCTTGTCACCTGCATAAGCAACATAATTTACATTTTAATCTTGACCTCTTGTAGGTGTGATGGTCAGGAGCACCAACCTTGATACTCAGGTCCCTGCAACTGAGTTACATTTGCAGTCCCCTGCAGGATCATGGCAAAATTCCATTCAGTTTTCTAATAATTTACTTGTCCTTGTTTCAGTATTAATGATGAAGGATGTTCCTTAGGTTTTCAATTTTTAATTTTTGTTTACTATGAACGTTCAGTACACAGAGGAAGTGTTGGTCAGAGTTTGTGGCTGTCTTGAAATAGTACCTTACGACAGAAATACTAATGGTAATAACTGTAATTCAGCAGTTTTTCTAGTTAGGAAGGTGTAAACTGTTCTGCATCTGGAGTTTGCCTTTCCCTGCCAGCCAAAGCTGTCCAGTGGGGAGCAGAAGGAAGAGGGCAGGGATTCCTGTTCCCAAAGGAGAACCCTCGCTACGTTTGGATGGCTTGGGCAAAGAGTCTTGCGCAGCTTCAGCAGTGAGCCATGTTCAGTCACAGATTCCATCTCTTTGGGGATTCAATGTGAGGGTTTTTTTGGGTAAAATTTGCAAGGTAATATTCTTTGAATTCTCAACGTGTGTTTTGGTTAATGCCACATCCTTTCATTTGGCCTTTTTGGTCAAATGACTAATTTGACCATTTGACTAACGTAGTCTTGTGTCTTTTAAAAATATGCTCCCTAAAAGGTCACTTTCCCAGCCTGTGTCCTTGATGATTTTCCTTCCTTTACCCAAGACATGTCTTCACATTCAAGCTTTAATCTATTTCCTCTTTTTCCCTATCAAATGGTTGATTTATGTTTCTGATCAGCTTCTTGTTCAAATCAAGCAGGCTGTTCCATTTTTTTTCCTTTTACTTCCCTGTGGAGCAGCTCCCTGTAAACATCTCCACAACTTCAATCCTCTTAAATGCTTTTATAAAACTTTATAAGGCCTCAGTGCCTCTGAACCTCACCAGACTTAGAGGCTCAGATGGTTTTTATCACATGATATTTTTTTGACTGATGTTGTACTATAAATATACATATATGTATGGTGTCCTTCTATAGTGCATGAGGTTTATTTCAGAACCCTGCTGCCTTCAGACTGTTCAAGAAGCTGTCTGGTCTGTACTTTGAAATTTTCCCTTTTTTTTTTTTTTTTTCACTTCACAGTTGCTTCTTTTAAATTTGGTAATAAGCTTCCATTAATTCTCCAAATGGCTTTCCTGGGAACATGTTAAATGTGTCACTTCATAGCAACCCCCCTTCCCCTATATTCCCTTTAACAAAGAAAAATTGTCATCGTCATTTAAATGTTATGTCTTCTAAATGGAAGAAAAATCTGTTCAATACAAGAAGAAGCCGGCATTCCCCCTCACACAATTTTTTCCAAGGGGAAACACCTGCTTTTCTTAGGAATAAATTGTAGGGAAAAATATTAATCCACATGAAGGCTACCTCACACAGAAACAAGCCCACCTGCAATTGCTTCTGTGGGTGCAATTTATTAAATCCCTGGAATATTTGCCATTGAGATTTTAAATGGGAGTCTTGGAAGTGATTTCTTCAGCCTCCTCTAACACTGCAATTCAATTCTGCATTTTCCCATGAGGGATGTTTTCCTGTTAAGTGATACGAGATCTGAGGGAGACACTTGTCATCAGTTATGTCACAGAGCTTGATGTTCACTCATAAAACACAAAGAGCATTTTGAAGGTTCCTTTTAGGGGGTTTTCCTTCTGTTTTTACTTCAAAGTTAGATGTTACATATGTGGTGAAATAGTATTTTCTTGGAATTAGTGAACTCCATATTAGGGCTTCGCTGACATTTAAGAATCTCTAAATACAAGAAAATCACTTTTACAAAAGCAGCAGCGTTTTAGAGACACAAAATGGAAAATCCTGAAACTAATCATTAAGCTTTCATTAAAATGATTGTTGGTCACGTTAATTGGGGATTATGAGCTTCAAAAAAGAAATGATTTCTGCTTTGCCTCATGTATGCAGAATAGGAAGGGAAGAGAGAAAAGTATACAGTGGTGAAAGCAAATCACCTTTGTAGAAAATTTCTTGAGATCACTGAGGACACCCAGCTTGGGATGAATTGACCTCTTTTTCTATCTGGCAAACTTTTAATGAAAGAGGAAAAGGACCTGGTGATCTTTTACTGCAGAGGTTAATAATAGATGATACTGATGAGCGTTTCATGTAAAAAGCAAAGCTTGCAGATCTCATTACCTGGGCCTCCTGATTGTGCATTCACACCCAACAGGAGAAGTGGGAAATACACTTGACACAATTAAAAGGTTATAGTGGACAACGTTCACATTCCTGATTGCACTCCCAGTGCACTTTCCTTCTAAATGGAAATACAAAAGGCCACTGAGGTCACCCAGGCTGTCTTCCCTCACACTGCTGGCTGAGGCTCGTATCTGACCGCAGTGAATGTCAAGGTGAGAGCGAGACTTGGCTCCCAATTAATTGATTAGCAATTGCTCCAACTCTAAATTGCTGACCTTCTGTTCCTCCCGCAGTGGTTTTAGGTAAAGCTCATGATTTCTGTTGCAAATCTACAGCCAGGAGCCCTGGGGAAAGGTGCCGAGCCATGGCTGGAGTGCGACAGCATGGCCGAGTCTCCATCACATTCACCAGTGTGTGACGCACAGAGTAGTGAAAACCACCCAAATTCCACTTCACTCTCTGCTGGTTTAGCAGGGGATTCCAGAAAACTGCAGGCCTGAGAGAAAGAAGACCACGGTTGTAATGTGGTGACAACAAGCAATGAGAGTTGCAAGCTTTGAGGTGAATTAAATTTGCGAGCCCAGCAACGTGAGACGCTGATATGGAGGAGACTGAGATGAACAGGTTGAAATATCTCCTGCTTAAGGTTGGCCTCAGGCAAGAACGAGTTTGTTGGTGTAATGTGTTGTTGAATTTTAATATGGAAATGTCTCCTGGCATGTATTTCAAACACACTACAAGCAGAGATATTGATCTAACCTTCAATTAATGGGAGAGGTCCTCTGTGAAAATCGGATGTGGGTTTGAATGGCAAATAGCTTTAATATTCTAAGGAGAGTGGATCATTTGCACAGCTCAGTAAGAGACTATAAATCACCAGGATTAGGGCTTTTTTTTATTATCATTTTAATGCAGGCTTGCTTTCCCTGGAGCAAAGGACCAGGAGAGTGGTATATCATTAAAAAATCATGGAGACAACAAATAACCTAGTTGTGCAAAAGGAGTTATTTGAAATCCATTCCTGCTCTCTGTTGCCATGTTTTTCTGATACCTGCTTTCTTTCGGGATAGATTGAACACTTCTCCCTTTAGCCTTTCCACAATCCGTGGGTGTCTTTCCACTTTTGCTGGGCACAGAGCATCCATCCAAAAGGTCATTTTTTTATAGCAGTCTTTTTCCATCCAGGCTGTTGGCAAATGACCTCTCTTAGCCATGAAGTAACACAACCTTGGTTTCACTGAGGTTGATGCTGTTATTGAGCAGTTTTCTACAGAACTGTGAATTTTGCAGCTTTACTCTCTTAATCGATTTCCTATCTGGCCCAGAGAAAGTGATGTTCTTAAAGGACTTGAAAGCCTCTAATTAAACCAAAGAAGAATTTCAGCCAGTCCTGGCCTCCACTGGCCTGTGAAATGCCCAAGCCGAGTGATCAACTTGAATGTGTGCAATTCCCTGTCCTGCTAACTGCTGCTGGGATTGTCAGGAAGGTTTTCCTTCTGGAAGCTCCTTCACTCTGGTCATCCTGTAAATAGCATTTTGCTCTGCAGGTTGCTCGCTAAATCAGCTGCTTGGCTCTCACCCAGAGCTGCTGAATTAACGTGATGTGACCCAGGGATGCAAGGGATTTCTTTCATTAGGGGGGCCGGGATGCTCAGGAGAACACAAAGATGTGTTTCCTAGACAACAGCTGACGTCACTGGCAACTGGAAGAGAGTACAAAGGCTGAAAAGGGAGTTTATGAGGAGCAGGGATCAATTTATGGGGAAAAAACGAAAAGGTCTGGATAGCAAAAGTAAAGATTTTTGCAAAATATTAAACACATCATAGAGACCTGCTTCTGAAGTCTGGGAAACAGCTGTGAGGGTCTCAGAAACAAAAATCCCTCACAAGTGGGCAACATAGAAATGCAGCTTAGAACACAAGTACATCACCTCCTGAAGCCTCCATGTGCTGCAACCTCAAAGTCACAATCCTTATTGGACTTCTTTCCCCCAGGTAAAACAACCCAGAATGATAATCCTACTGGGATAAACACCGATGGCACCTTGCACACGATTTTGTTTGGATGAAGTTTTACTTCAAATTCCATGCAGGATAAATAAACCATCTCTCCTCTGCTGTGGATGCTCACGGTGGGAAGACTGCTGCAGACTTTTGGTTAATATTTAAGTGGCATTCCTGACAGGAGAATTCTGTGCATCAACTTGACAAACCAGCCTGTGTCTACCCCTGTGGTTCACTTTTGAAAAACAGGTTAGAAACTTGGATGCATCATTCATCTGCATCAGCAGCTAGAGGAAGATGACTTAAATTTCCCTCATCTGACCATTTTTGAATGATTTAAAAGATTATTTTTCTGTGCTTAAAGCTATAGCCCCTTGGGCTAACCATTGCTCTGGAGAACTATTTTAGGATCCTAAAGGTTTTGAGGTTGCAGTTTCAGAGACTTCCAAGCTGATCTGTTGGCTTGATGCCATCAGCAAGGCAGGGCCTCTTTCTCCCCCCTCCTCAATTCTCCCCCTGTTCTTTTTGCCTGGTCTAGTTGAACAAAAGGTCTTTTTTTGTTGCATGTTGACTAATTAGCTCCCAGATGGCTTAGTGAGTGGAATTGTCTCATGGATAGTCCTGGCAACCGTCAAGGCTGATGCCAAGTGAAGTGATGCCGTGGGAGACCAAGGGGGAATTGGCTGCCCCTTCCACTGGCAGGATTTTATTGCAATGCCCTCCTGTTTCATGGAGCTGCAGCATCAGGGGAGAGAAGGAGGTGTGTGCTGAGAAACAGGAGTTCTCATCTGTGGCCAAAATTCAGCAACACCTCTTTACTCTGTAGTCTTGGACCGGGACTCTTGCATCGTTCCACCGAGGATTTTATAACCTCTTACAATGGATTCTCATGAATTAACTAATAGGACAAGAAAAAGAAGGAAGGGAACTACAGGCTTGTCAGCCTTGCCTGGGTCCTTAGGAAGATTATGGACAAGTTTCTCAGGAAAAGTATTTACTGGCACATGGAGAACATGAACTCCAGAGGTCACTTCCAATCTAATTTTTTTCCTCATCTGTGATTGCTTGGTCTCTTTTACAAATGCAAGGTAACTTTGACCAGTGCTGCTTTCAGTTCTGTTTATTAGAAGAAGGAGGATTAGTAGTAAACAACTCTTGAGTTTATTGCTTACTATTAATTATATCTTTTCCTCTCTCAAAACTATTTCTTAGGCTCACATTGGGGAAATATGTTGGTAAAACTTGTTGGAGTAAGAGCTCTGGAACCCTGCAGTTTATTGAGCTGCTTGCTGGATCAGTTTTCCTCTCCACTACCTGCCAGTGGATGTCACACTTACACAAAAATGGTGCAATAAATGAGCAAAATTTCTCCTTCTTCCATTAAAAAAATGTTCTTGCATTAAATCTTTACAGTCTCCTCAAAGAAAGCTTTGACTTCAGCCTGAGGAAAGAAACAAAATTCAGCCTAGACTGTGCATTCAGTGAGGATTTATTTTGTGTTTTATGAACCTGGACTGACAGCTTCCTCACAGATGTGAGTGATTTTACTGGGAGGAATTACCAAATCTCCATGAGAAAAGCTTTCTCCCTGGTTTTATTAGTGAACTGTATCCATGCAAGGGAATTCTGTTGCAAATAGAGATAAATACAGGTGTCACAGTAACAGTTTCATCATGATTTTTTTATCAGAGCAATGCACTCTTGGCATTTGCTTCTAATTCTTTTCCTTGTGACTTTCTGTGTTCTGTCCCAGCAAAACATCAAGGCAATGAGCTGCTGCTGCTCCTGGGTTTGTGTGCCCTGGGAAAAGTGGGGTCAAGGCTCTCGTGGGAGTTGGTGCTTAAATTGTGAAGCATTTCCAAATGAGCACTGGTTCAAATGGTACTGCACAGAAACACTGAGGTGTCCAGAAGTAGCTTCCAGAGACAGTTCTGAGTGTTAGAGAGATTATTGCCATTCCCCGAGACACAGGAAACTTAAGAGGCTTAGCCCAAACCTGCGGGAGTTCATTGTGAGAATCCTGGGCTGCTGCCAGGAAAACGGAGCCATTTTTATTTTCTTTCCTTCTTTTTTTTTTTGGGTTTTTTTTTTTTGTTTATTTTCATTGCTGAAATCTCAGGGATTAAAAAAACAAAACAAAAAAAAACAATACCCCTAGCACAAAAGAATTAGTGGCTACATTATTTCTGTTTCGCTGTCCAAGACACTCACTTGGAAACTGATTCTTACAAGTTAAATTAGATTGGTGTCATATTTGGGATTTGTCTTGGTCAGTAGAACTGAAATAAAAATGACTGGCAACAACCTTTCTTTCCTACAGAGGTATTCAGCTAAAGTCTACTCAGTTATATATCATCTATCAATCATAAAGGTATCATGGTTAAATTAATTAATTGCTAGGTTTAGTTAGGCTAAATTTTTATCTGGCTATATTTAATGGGTTTTTTTTTTCAAAGGTTTTTTTCAAATCCTGGGGGCAGAAGTTTTGTGTTTAGCTCAAAATCTGTTCATAGAATGATGAGATGGTTTGGGTTGGAAGGGAACTGAAAGAACTTCTGGTTCCAACCCAGACCAAGTCCAGGTGGATAAACAGCCACAGGTCATTTGGGAAGGGACGGATGGGTACAGACTGAGCTATTTGGGCCTTATGTTTTTGTTATATGGAGTGTAATAATTCCACTCTAATATAGGTAGGTGGCAGCTTGAATTTGTACCAAAAGAAAGTACATGCAACAAGTTGTAGATACTGTGGCATTATAAAGCACCTAAGATAATATTTTAAATATATTTACAATATAAAGCAATATATATAAAGCATTTAATGAGTTCTGGCCATTAGTCATGAAAATTGGGTAGCAAAACTGTTTTTATGAGCACCATGCTGAATTTCAGTGACTGAAAGGAACCACCTCTTGCCCTCCCTGTCAAGGATTTGGAATATTGAACATTTCCTCAGGGCCAGTGAGCAGGCAACTCCTTTCTGTTATGAGAACTGAGGTAACTGGAAGATAATTGTGTTTATTTTGAAGGCAGGGATGGCAAAAATGAACTCTCCAAACAAAGAGATCTTTTATTATATCAAAAAATTGAGCTCACTTGTTAAACTTGTGCATTAAGAACTAGAAGGTTGTCTGCTGTTTTTATTTTTCCTCATACTACAGCGCAGCATTAACACAGAGCTTTTTGTCATTAACTAATACAGATGTTAATTAATTAATCATGCTTGCATAGTTCTCTATTAAATTGCTAGTCTACTAAAATTCATCCTTTCTATTCCCTAAAGGTATTTGATATATCAGCGAAGTCCTCTGCTAACCCCTTCTTTTCCACAGCATGTTTAACCTTCTTTTGCTATCATTTAGAGGCATTAAGGCTTATTATCTCAGTTATCCTCTCTTGAACCTCCTGTGTTGTCCATTTTTTTTTTCCTTCCTCTAACCAGAACTGTGTAGTTGTCCCAGATTCTGATTAAGTGTAAAAAAATCAGGAAGAAAATGGAATCAGGGTTAACTCTACCAGAAGCCAGATCGTAGAGTCATTCTCAGGAATTCAGACCTGAATTTCTGGACCATATTAAGATGCAGTTGCTTTGATTTTTTTTTATTTTTAATAAGATTTACGACTGCTTGTTGATTAGGCATTTGCTAGGAAATTGTGTCTAGTTTATGTGGAGAAAAAAAAAAAGATTAAAACTTGAAAAGAATCAGAAAAAAGATTGCAAGAATGATTTGGAGGCTCAAAATCACCATCAATAATGAGAAACTAAAGATGTCCAACCTATTCCAAGGTAAGGGAACTTGGAGTAAAGGTGTAGAACCTTCAGGGAGAGGAATGCAGAGAGCTCTGAAATCAAGGAAAATGCAACAAAACCCAGAGTTTGGGAACTGGAGACAGAGTGGTTCAGGGTACATTTAAGATTCACTGAGAGTAATTAACCATCAGCACAATTAACCTATGGGCATAGTGAATTTGTTGAAGTGTTTAAATTGAGACTAAGTATTTTTCTGAGATATATGGTGGTTCAGCGAGGAATTACTGTGTAAGATTCCTTGGCACTGCGTTCTACATGAAGTCAGGATAATTCATCACAGACTCTTTCAGCCTTAAGATTTAAGACTCTAAATGTCATCTGCTCAAAACCTAATTTTATTTTATTTTTTCCTCTGAAGTGTTTGTGGAGGAGGGTATGGCTTATTCCTGGTTAAACAGAAAACACCTCCTCTCTTGGGATTCTTGCCCACACACATTCCCAAGTGTTTTCCTGGGAATAGTGCAGAAAATGCCTTGTCATTCAAGACACTTTACTCCTGTCCTGCAATGTAAAATCTCTTTTAATTTGTTGGTGTTTTTGAAATGCAATTTCCTATTGCATTGGCTGAAATTTGATTGTAGTGGTTGCTCCCCTATTCATGTTTCATATCCAGCTGGTTTTATATACATATATATATAAATATGTATATGAATAAAAATGTTTCCTGCAGGCCATGTAATGATACCTGTGGATTTTCTCTCTGAAAAATCTCTTCTGTTATTGCTGCTTCCTCAGTGAGGCAGTAGGAGATTTGTTACGCCAGCTCTCTGTGGGTAACTGCATGCTGCAATTTAGGTATAATTTGCTAAGTGTTCCATGCCAATTATTTTCTGCTATTTTTATTATTCAAATCATGGTTGTAGAGCTGTCTGGTTCTGGGATTTTTTTTTCTCCCCTTGTTTTTCTTGATGTCTGTAATAAATGTAACACAGGTTTCATCCCACTGCTGCTGCCTGTTCTGTCAATCCCAAGGGTTCTGTTCCTGCTGTTCAAGCTGCAAAGCTTTGGCTGATTTCTGCCAAGTCAGAGATTTCGATTGTCATTTCTTTGCCTCTCCCCACCCTTGGTTTTGTGTGCAGCCCCTCCTCACTGTCCCCATGTAAACCAAAGGCAGGATAATGAAGTTTTATGCCTCTTAGGACAACTTTCTTCCATTTCTACCCCTTGTTTTGTATGATTTATTTATCCATAAACATGCTTTTCTCATCTACTTGTTGCTCCTAGCCTGGAAGCACATCCCATGTTCCATCTGGCCTTCACCTTTATTGCCCAAATCCCCTTATTTTCAATATCCTTGCTATAAAACAGTATTTTAGTGCTGCCTGCAAACAAACAATGCCCACCCACGGATGTAATGCTTTGGCATGGAGCAGCTGATTCCTTTTCCTTGTGTCTCATGTCCGTGCTGAAAGTGTGATATCTGTTCAAGAAAAGGATGTTGTAGCCTCTTGCGAAGGCATTGATGACCCATTTTTATTTTCTCTTGTGCTGCTCAAAGACAAAAGAAGGTGAGGCCATCTGAGGGAGTTCTCATGATTAATTGGTCTCTGCTACCTGTCCCAGAATGCAGATTGAAACTGGAACACACTGGCTCCCAAAGCTGAATTCACAGAAAGCAGCTGGGGGCTTTTCTAATAAGCAGCAGAAACACACACCTGCCACTTAATATCTGAATGATCTTTAAAACATGGGCTTGTTTCAACCAGATCAAAGCAATGCTTCCTCTAGATGCAGTTATTTAAACCCATTTGCATCCTCTTCCCTGTTGTCTGTGACAGCCACAGAGAGGCACTTCAAGAATTATGCTTTCCTGTGTACTACGTTCGTGTTTCAGTTTAAAGCCACAGGAGGTGGCTGATTTCCATTCTTTTGACTGTAGCATCCCTGATAAACTGTTCCTTTGGCACATTAATCATGGGGAATCAAGCGAGCTACAGCACTGCTGCCATCGTTGTGGTGCTTGAGCAACTCACTGCCACATGGGGATTTGTTTTCCGATACTTAGGCAAGGAGAAGAGTGATACCCCCTTCACATCAACAGGGAACAGCAGCAAAGAGATGGGGAAAAGCATCTGTGTCCCTGGAATAAGGAACATTGGAATCAGCAAGCCTCCTCACAGCGGGCAAGTTTAGCGTTCAGATGAGCGTTGGAAGAAGTCGGAGGAGAACAACTGCACATAAAAATGATTTGAACAGATGGGGAAGGGATCTCCAGAGCCACATGCCAGCACCTCCAAGGCCCTCTGGCCAAATGGAAGGATGTCTCACTTAAAATGACACTTGATGGGAGAAGGGACAGTAGGAGATACGGCCAGGACTAGGGAATAATTAACTGGGCCCTTTGAAGTCTTTAAAACCATGGTTTGCAATTTGGTGAAAAAATACTTTGGCGTGACTTAATCTGCTCTAAAATGAGCCTGTTTATTGATCCTTGTTTATGTGTTTGCTTTTGAGATGGGTGGGTAATGCAGGGACCCTGATGGCACTTTTAAGACACTTTAACTTCAATTTTTGTTCCCTTTAGAACCCTCTAAGCACATAACTTGTGGTCATGCTCCGCAAGTATCACCAACTTAGCAGATGTTGGCATTTGCAGCACATTGACTCAGGGCATTGTAGGAAATAACTGTGTTATGCTTTCCCTCAAAGCCGGAGACTTTATCCTACTTCTGTTGCTCTGATGCCTGGGGGAAGCTCAGCTTTAAACCAAAAATGTTGGGTCACCAGGCTTCATGTTCTTAACTTAGGTTTTGCATGGAGCAGCTGTGCCTATGTGAGCAGGCTTTTACTTTGCATCAGATTGCCCAAATGTCTCAATTCTTGCCCTGAATGATGGGTGGCTGAGTCAGCCCTGCCTCAGAGCTCCACCCTTTCCACTATTCACGTTTCACAGCACAGCAAAGCAACTGATACCCACATCCAGGCACTCTCTCTGAGGATGTGAATTATTTAAGGTTGTGAAGTGTTTCAGGGATCTAACCTGGGAGTACAAAGCCTTTTCTTGCTTGTTTTCAAATGGATACAATATATAGTAAAGCATAATATATTTTATATGTATATTCATAGAATCATTTAGGTTGGAAAAAATCCTCTGAAATCAATGAGTCCAAGCACTAACCCAGCACTGCCAAGGCCACCATTAACCCATGTTCCCAAGTGCCACATCCACACGGATTTTAAATCCCTCCAGGCATGGGGGGACTCCACCAGTGCCCTGGGCAGCCTGTTCTAGTGCCTGACTATCCATATATTTAAGTATATATAAAAAATATACATATGGCATTTAAGTAACTGCAGGTGGGTGGAGAGTGTGCTGTCGTGCAGAAGTCACTTGAAATAGTCAAAAGGCTTAACCCCAGTTTGAAATCCTGGCATAATGACAGAGTGAAGGCTGTGGGGAGCACAGACAATACAAATGATGCACTTGTCCATGGGCTGGGGCTGTGTCAGACCCCCAGGAGAGCCAATCTCTTACAGCCCTTCCAGAGACTTCTGCACAGAAATTCACTTCATCTTTAGTGCTGCTGGTTGATACTTAGCACTCTTGGGCCACTGTGAATATCAAAAGTGCAGCAAATATTTTAGATTTTTTTCTCCAGAGCCCAGACCCTGTCAGTGCAGTACAACCCAGCTGGTATCAGGAGCGTGGGTATTGCAATCAAGGGTCGTGTTTGGCTCCTCATTTCTGGGTTATCATAAAATGATCTGTTCTGCCCTGCAATCTTCAGACAGACAATCTGGGACAACAAGGCGTGTAACATCATTTTGGTATTTTGAGAAATGGGGACAAAAGAATTAGAACATTCTTGTTGGCTGCCTTAAAAATTTCTTCAAGACAGCAAGGAAGAATTTTACAGCAGGGAAAAATTTCTCACCTTTTTAACTGCAATTTTTTTTTAAAAGTGAAAAGGTACTTTATTGACATCTTTAGCAGTAAATGCAGCTATTAAAAAAAACTAAATTGAAGAAAGATATTCTGAGCCTTCTAGCAATCAAACCATATGATTGCATTTCCCTTGTCAGTATAATTTACTGCAAGGACAATGTTGATGAAATTCAGATAAGATTTTAAATTTTACGTGGTACTAGCAGGAATTTAGTTATAATACAGTTAGTTATAAAGCCCAGCTTTATAACACAAAATTAAACATAGAACTTGAAATCATTGATGCTGGATCAAATGTGTAAAACTTAATAAACAAATACAATTCAGTTTGACTTAATGAGTGACTTGATGTCCTGTACAACAAATTTTGAATTATAGAAACAAACAGCACTCTTTCGGAATGATTTTTCTTTCTGCATTTGCTTTTAATCCACTTTTCTGTTACTAACTTTTACCAAATGTAAAACCTTGTAAGCAGCATGCAGACAAAATATCCCATGCAGACCTAAGTTGTCTTTACAGCACCATTTAAAAACAGAAACCATTGTTTTTAAAAAGAATCAGAAATCTGGAATCTGCTGTGTTGATGATGAAGGAAAACTCTGAGGTGAGGTTATAGCTGAGGCTTTAGGTCTGAAGTTGGGTAACCTTGGTGCTGGAGGAGGATTGGTGTGTCCTGTTCTCATTGGGCTTGGAACTCTGACCCTAAAACCCACAGCTGGTGTGAACCAGGCTCTCCTAGAGCCTTCAAGGACCTGCCACCTGCATAGAATGAATGCCACAGTAAATTAAAATTCAGTTATGCTGCATTTGCTTTCTTCCCATGAGCAAGTGCACCCTTTTTTTCCCTGGGATTTTGTGTGAAGACCTCTACAAAAAAACTCGGCTCATCTGCTTTTCACTGGGGGATTAAGACAAAAATGACCCACTTTGCTGCTGCCTTAGTATGTGAGAGCCAGCACTGTCCATCCCCGTCAATTCTCTCAATTAAATGCTGGGATAAAATAGGTGTTCAAGATGATACCAGCCATGATTTATAAAGGAATATGTATAACTGGGGAAGATTTTCAAGACAGATTCAATTGACTAACAGAATATTTGTGTGTGGACATTGTTGTATTTTACTTGGGCGGATAAACATTTGATGAGATGTAGAAATGGTGAGAAGGAACTCACCTCCTGTGCTCCCTGTGCCCCCAGGGGTGAATTCCATGCACATCCAGATGGATTTGGTGCCTCTTCTTGACTTGACACTGCTGAGGAGTGTCGGCTCCAGATTTCCTTTCTTCACTGCCTCCCTTAGAGATTTCAGCTGGAGATTTGAAGGGCTAGCAAGTCAGTTAAAATCTTTAAGATCAAAAGCAAGAGTGAATTATTATAATTTTTTTTAATGACTAAATTAGTTTTATCTTCTATATCCCCCGTAATAAGTCAAAGCACATTTTCAAGCTGTTCACGACAATCTGCAGTGGGCAATGACACAAAAAACTCAATTAAGAGTGAAAAACAGAATCAAATCCCCAAAAAAGGATGTTTCTGGTCTAAAACTCAATTTGTTCTCGAGGAAGCATACTGGAAATTTTGTTGTACGAAAATACAAACCCTGGTATTTTTAAATTATTGTTTATAATTTTGTAATGGAAACAATCCCTGTGAATCTGTACTCAATTTTAGGCAATCCCTAAAGAGTGGAAAGCTTTTAAAAGCTGTGTGTAGGGTACTTATATGTAGCTGTATACTTTTATTTACTTACATATTACTGCCCTTTGCCATGAAGATACTGTAAGTTAGCTTTAATTAAGGTGGTGATCCCTAGGGAAAGGAGGGGGAAAGAGGGAATTTCACTGCTTGGAAACCTGAAGTAAGGGAAAGGGCAGTTACTTGTTAAATTGGATTGCAAATAGCAAATCAGAGAAATGCTGCAGTGTGGAAAACTGTAACTCTGGAAGTTGCAACAGGGCATTTAATTTCTCCCTGGTGAATTTTCTTGCTCTTACTTTACAGAACTGCTCTGAAATAGATTCTATCCTTTTTTTTCAACATGATTATTCATTAGCCATGAATATTCAAGATTTGAACTATTATTTGAATGCATTTGGCCAGATACATTGTATGTAATGCCTGCTTCTTGATTGGAGAAAAACGGAGCAATTCTTTGTTCAAATATTTGCATCCACATATTTTCCATTTGTTTTTAAACAATATTCATACATTTGAATTTAAAATGAAAGGCTGATTGCTCTGATTTTCCTGCAAAATGCCCTCAATAATGAGCATACTATGGCCAGCCTGTCTTCATTTGAAAGAAAGAATATTCAGGATAGATTTTTCTGTACTTTCTGCCTAACTTTTGTGAAATGTATTGTTTTATGCACACATGACTGTGAACCATTTGACTGTAAAAGCTGCTCAGAAAAATTTTTGCTGGTACCTCAGTCCTGCTTCTGAAGTCAGCTTGTTCCAGGGCTTGCTGGTAGTGGCATGACTCTTGTTATTAAATATTCAGAAAATTCTTTCTGAAGCACTGCTTGTCAGCTGTGATCATGACACAGTCTGATACCCAGTTAGAAATAAACTTCCCTGGAAAGATACCTGAGTGCTGAACTTGGAGAGCAGATTTATAAATCACAGAAATCTGGCCTATAAGTTGCAGTATCTGATTTGTCTTTGAGCTCGTCATTCATAGAATCATTTAGTTTGGAAAAGACCTCTGAGATTATCAAGTCCAACCACGAACCCAGCACTGCCAAGGCCACCATTAAACCGTGTCCCCAGGTGCCACATCTGCAGGGATTTTAATTTCCTCCTGGAATTGTGACTCCACCAGTGCCCCGGGCAGCCTGTGCCAGCCCTTTTGCTGGAGAAATTCCTGACAGCATACAAGAATGGAAAGCATGAAAGGGGAAAGCAGAAATAAGATCAGTGCCTATGGAGAATATGGCAGAGAATTTCTGCCCACGCCAGGACTCCAACGGCAAAAGAGGAAAATCCCTAAAAAATGAAACTTTCTATGTCTATGCATGTGTGTAATGCTGGACTTGCAGAGGTGGGGGCTACACTTCTTTTATTTTTTTTCTTCTTTAATACTGAGGATTCATGGCAGCTTTTTATTTCTGTAGCTGTTTTGGGGCTTCATTTTATTTTTCCCTGACTATCAGGCTGCTCCTTGTAAGACATGTCTTGCTACCACTCATTTGGTTTCATGCCAAGGGAAAGAAAGCCCTCTGAGTGTGACAGCCTGTTTGCTGCTCCCCAGTTAGGGACAAGGCTGCAGTTTCAGCTTGGATGAACTGATACAGAGAAATTTGTGGGCTCACAAGGTGAAATGGCACTGGAAATCACCTGTCATTTCATTAGTCACGCTTGGATTAATTCCTACCAGTGCCACTGGAATTTCCCATCCTCTCTCCAGGCAGGTCATTGTGTTCCTTCCCTTAACAGTCCTTGCCTCCAGCAGGAGGGGGAGGCCTTGTGGGTTTTCTGCTGTCCTCCAAAATCTCTCTGGAGCTGACCCACCCGTGTCCTTGGAGGGCAGAGCAGGGGTGGTGCCCAGCCACTCTGGCTGTGTTTGTCCTTCCCTGTGCTGGCCACACACCGGGGAGATCCACAGACGGATCCCTGCACTCCAGGGAAGCTGTCTCTGCAGCAACCCTCTGGGCTGCCCTGCTACAACAGGCCTAGCAAGGGGTTGAGGCTCCCAAAAAATCCCATGAATACTCAGGATCACAGAAATTCCTGGCTTAGGCAGTTTGTTACAAGCCAGGTAAAGACATTGATCTCAGTGATGTGAAATGATCCTGTGCTCAAGACAGGACAGTTTTCTTCCTTAGCTTTCCTTCTCTTCCCAGTGACCAAGTGCATTCCTAAAGGGAAAGAGAAACCAGTCTGCTCCAACCACTGTCAGTTCTAGTGTAGCCAAAATGTATAACAGGATGGTTTGGGTTTTTTTTCTGGGGGCAATAAAAACTGTATGAGTTTGCAAAAGGTTTATGTATGTTTTATAGCAGGAGCAAGCATCAGAGCAAAACTACATTGTTTTCCTCTTTCATGCTGCCTTTCTGCTTTCAGACCACATCACTGTGAAGTCAGGCAGGAGGTTCTGCAGTTTCAGAGCATGACTCAGTGAAAAAAATTAGCAGTGAAATGATGTATTTATGCAGTGGCATTAAGCAGGTTGTAAACGCTGTAAATCAAACAATATTGACAAATAGATGTTGATGCAGAATGGTTCCCACTCAGGTCCCCTAATCAAGCAGGAAACTCAAGGTGCAAAATAATTGTGTAATTCACTAAAGTCAAAGTCTGGGTGTGTTCCACCACTCAGTCACTCCATCTTATTCCCAGGACAATGGGATTTTCAGCTGTCATAGAATAGTTCCATTTGGAAAAGACCTCTAAGATCCTCAAGTCCAACTGCTTACCCAGCACTGCCATGAAATGTAAAGTTACATTCTGAAAATGCCCAGTGGCAATCCCAGAGATGGCATAAAGTGATTTAAATGGAGTTTTGCAAGTTCTATGTCACTGCCATTGTGTTTGAGTGGTGGAAAAGCAAAAAGTTGAATCCCTCTGAATGTGTTGGTTGTGTGTTTTGTTTTTCTTCCTACTGGAAACATTTCTAGGGAGAGCTGACAAATGTTTTTTTAATGGAATAGTGAAATGATTTGCTAAATGTTGGGGCTGCCTATCCTTTGTGCATGTTTTTTTCTGTAAGCAGATGTTGGACCAAAATGGATGTCTCAGATTAGAAAATTTAGTGTGTTGCTGGTAAGTGTGGACATGTTTTGATAGTAGGCAAATTTTCCAGTTCCCAGTTCTTCTGGAAGACTGGTTGGCTTTTGGTGCTGAGAAAACTTCTGTCAACTGATAATTCTCTGTTTCCTGAAGCCTGGATTGAATCCTGAAGCCTGAATCCTGTCCTCCCTGAAGGTAGGGTCAATTTATTGCCTTTGAAAGTAATAGGAAAAGATAACCATTTAAAACTAGGGAAGAGCCAGAAGTGGAATGTGTGATCACGCAAAACATATAAAAGCTAAGAGCAAGCCAACTTCTGACCCCACCCCAAAAATAAAATTAAATGGTACTTTTGGTTAAGAAAAAAAACCCACAAAGAATTGGCTGCACTATTGACTGGAAGGATTGATGTTATGTAAATCAATCCCCACAGGAAGCTACAAATGCTACTTTGCTCTACATAAGTTGAGGATGATGATGTCCTCCAAATTAGGTGAGGATCAGTTTGTCCTCAGACAGCCTCAGACTGCATTTCCTATCATTACAGTCATCTGCTATGGAAAATTAAAAACCAAACTCAACCTGAGGCCTTTCTCTACCCCTGAAACAACCACTGTAAGAATTTAGCTTGTATTTAATATCCTGGGGGTTGCAGTTCAGTTTAAATACTAATTAGCATTGAAGTACTAATGAATATTGGCATTTTCCTTCAAAGATGCTAAAACGTAACGTGCTTCCGCAAGTCAGTGTTGAATTCTATGGAAAACTGAGACTTTGCAGTGGTTGATCATCTGCTGTGACAAAACCAAGTAAAAAATAAATCCATAAAATACCAGCACGCCCATTTTTCTTAGACTAATTCCGAGGCGTTGAATGGCAAACCATTCTGTGATTCTATTCTGTGACACTTTGAATATGTGTGGCATTGAATTGGTGTTCTGATGTGTCGGTAATTTCAGGTTCATCCTATGTTGGCTCTGCTCTTATGTGTTTTTTTTAAACAGTAGTAAATAACTTTTTCGAACTGCAAAGTAAACATTAAGAGGTCAGTTCATTTACAGTTTGCCCTTTTGGAAATATTCTTATACAACTCCATTACTTCACTACATTATGGAATAACATCCTCAGCAGTCTCCATCATAACTTTAGTTTTAGCATTGTGTGTCCTTCCGGCCTCCTCTGGGACTTACTTTTTCCTGAAAAAGAGAAATATTCTATATAGACAACTAAAAAAACCCTTTGGCTCCACACAGGAGTGGCTGAACTTGATAAAAATCCACTCCACAGCCAGCTGTGGCATCAAACTTTTGCTTGCTGTGGCCAATATCTTCAACTTCTGTTAAACTTGGAGAATTGCCACATTCCCAGACTGATGCTGGAGCCTGTGACATCTGGGTTTCTGTTTCATAGCTCTAAAACCTAGCTGACACTACCAGGAGCAGAATGCTGTAAATGGGCCTGAAAACCTGTACTTCAACTTTGTTTGTTCCAGGTGAAACTTGTTTGTAAATAATCAATAAAATAATTCATTCCACTTCAGTATTTCTCCTGTCAAAACTACAGAAGTGATTGACAAAGTTGGCCTTGCCTGTATTTCAGATTTTTCAATTTAGGGTGGTCCTGGGAGCCTAAGTGTCACGGAAAAGGAAGTTGTTAGCAGTTTCTTGGGTTTGACTTCTTCAATTCCTAAATATTTTGGTTTCTCACTGTCTACAACAGGGGTTTAGTTCTCCTACTGCTTTGTCTTGGGTGTTATCCTGGAAACATGAGCCAAGCTGAAATGGTGGAGCAGTTGTTCCTGGAGTTTTTCAGTGCAGACCTCTGGTTCTTGTTTGACACCCCCATATTTTCTGCCAGTATTTATAGGACTGTTCATGTTATATGTACAAATAACTGCATTTGCAGGAAATGCATAGCATGCCAGTGAAATAATAATCTTTTTCTTTTCAGTCATTTCACGCCCAGAGATGTATTTTGACACCAAGTGGTTCTTCTCTTTCTTTACGTTACCTTGGAAAAAGAAGTTATTAAATGGTCAGCTGGCTTAACCTGCTGCTGGAGCCAGGAGCTGGCCGAGGTTGTCAAGGTGTCTCCAGGAGATGGGTGGTGACATTTTGAAGCTGGCACATGTGGGAGCTGAGTTTCAGAGGGCAGAGAGCTCTGTGAGCAGCTGCAACTTTGCTCTTTTAAACTGCCTTTTACTTGCTTGAATAACTGTAGTTTTGATGAAGCCAAGTAAAGCAGTGGTGAAGGGAATTAGATGTAATGACTATAAAAAGAAATGAAGGAGAAAGAGGACACAGACGACTTCAGTGTAACTTATCTTTGACAAGCTGATCCATTGTTTTTCACTGATGGAAAGGTTAAATCCATTAGCGGGTGGTCTTCCACTGAGGACAGGGAGCTGACAAGGCATGAAGGGCTCGGGCCAGCAAGACCACAAAGTACTTGATCTTTGAATGCATGGCTTTTACTGTCAGCAGCAGAAACGACTTGACTTTCATATGTTCCCCCTCCGTGTGAGGAAATGAACATAAATTAATAGCTCCAGTAATTTCCTCTGAGTAAATGTATCTAAACGATCTTAAACACAAGGATGCTGAAAGGCTAATGGCCTCCCTCTCTGACATCAGGAACATCTGCAGCTGTTTGTGGAGCCAAAGGGAGCTCTGGGTGCTTGCTGTCTTTGAAAATCAGGTCACAGCACCAACCGTGTCTTTTTACACAGAATCCCCGTGGTTTCAGTAAAATTTACATGAATATACAGCAGGGTGACAGCCTGATGTACTGATGCTACATCTGAGTTTCTAAAAATTACAAGGCTTGGAAATGACTGCTGTGTTTGTCTTTTGGGAGATGTAAGTCTCCAGGTGGAGTGTTTCTATCCCCAACTGTTGAACCTATCAGTGTTTTGCACTTGTTCTTATGTATGCAACAGTCTGTAGACCTGAAGAGTAAATTGTAGGAAATGAACACCCGATTTGGGGGTTACAATTTACATACATGAAATCCCCCTGCTAGAATTACTGTTCAGTGATAAGACAAGCTAAAATGTTCATGTCAAAGTGCTTGTAATTTTTTCTGTGTCACAAGGTATTTATGAATCTGTTATACCAGGATGGCTCTGTTTTTATTTTGTGTTTATTGTATTTTTTTTTTGTCTGCAAAGAAAATGATTTTTTGTTAACGTTGTCATATCACTGAGTAATGTCAACTAGAGTATGCATTTAAGGGAAATGGCTTTTTTAGACTTCAAGATTTGCCTTTACTGTATTCATCCACTCTGTGCTTGTATGTTTTAATGGTCCAGACTTGACTCAAAACATTGTTCTCATGTATTTTTACTTCTCATAAGTTACCTGTACCCATGACTCACTCAAGATACACTCAGATAACCTAAGTGACAAACCAGCAAATTTTGGGGACTTGCTGCCCATTAATGGTTATGTACACACATCCAGTCTTTCCCAACGACAAATAAAACAGATTACCCATAAAGTTCTAATTACCTGATTTAATAAATGGCTACTTACATTTGAGTTTACCTGCCCCTTTTAACTGAGGTGTGTAACCTTGTGTGAATTCCTCCACCACCACAACTGGAAGTAAAACAGGTTCATGTGAACTCCTAACCCTTGTAATCAGCAGACAAAGCTCTTGCTCAGTGAGTTGCCACCAGCCACTGTGGTCTGTGTGATCAATTCAAATGAAAAATGAAAAAAAAAGAGAGAGGAAAATAAAGTGTATTCTGTGTCCTTTCTTTTTGCCCTGGGTCTCTGTGATGTGGCAGCCATCAGACAGTAGTCACATATATTTCATTTTTTGAAATTGATTTGCAGCTTGCAAGAGGCTGAGAAGCAATAAAACCTAAGCTTACCTAACACCTGGTAGCATTAACTGCAGTTCAGAAACTTCCAACTAATATGAGGGAACATAATTTGGATTTAGCAAGAAGCAGGATTTATGAATTCTTCATTCACTGTGGCTAACTCATGCCCTTGGGAAAGTTTCTCCATCTCTATTTTACCAGATCTGTGTGGAAAATTAACTTGCACTGAAGGTATTTAGGAACTTTGGAAATTCTCTGTAAATAAACCCAAGCAGTCAATGATTGGTAAATACATTTAAATGTTAACTTTCAAGAAAATAATTTATCTGCTCTTCTGTACCAATGGTTGCTTGGATCTCCCTGAGGCTGGTGAATGCTCAGTAGAAGAGAGTAGTGCTTTGCTTTGTTTACAAATTGGAGATGATATTCCTGCATAATAAAAGGTGGCTTTAGCAGGAACATCTCTTCCCTCTGTCACCTCTTTTGGCAGGGACAAGCTCCATAAAGATTGAGTGCATGTTTAGCTTGACAGCAGAACCCTCATGGGTTTGAGGAACTCCATCTTTTAACAAGAAACTTCAATAAACTCTTATTTTTAAAGATGTGGTGTCTGTATAATCCCCACTTTGTATAATTCAACTCTGTAAAAATCTTGTTGTGTAACTTTCAGGCAAGCACCAGCCTTAGCACATGAGTATTTATGGCTCTGAGTGGTTAAATGTGGTACATTCCTGATCCTGAGAAATAAGTTTTGAGATAGAAAACCATAACATGGGGGAAAAAAAAGTTAGTAAATATTCCTATTGGCAGGAAAAGGAGAACATCTGCTAAAGTCACGAGTGGTTTGTTGCCTGAGTTAGCAGCAGGGCAGCCTACAGCTAATTAGCTATGGCTTGATAAGAGAACAGGAGTGCAGTGGATAGAAATGTTTGTCACGTGAAGTTGTTTGAAGCCCCTCTAAAAAGCATTAAAAATGTGACACTTCACTTTCCTTTTTAATTCTTTCCTTGGTGTCTTTGGACCCTGCTGTAATGACTGCTCAGCTATGAGTGCAGACCCCCACTGAAATCCACACGCACGAAATGCCCTGATTTCATCTGGTTTTCATTATTTAAGTAAGAACTTGTCCATTCCTACCCAGAAATGCACATAAGCACATGCAAAACACTGAACACATCTCCCAAACTCAAGTTTAAACATATCCTTAGATTTTTCCACATATGCTGAGACAACACTGAGATTAGCCAGAATATAAAATTTTCATTCTTTTAAGGTCTTATTGTGGGTCTGGACTTGAGAGCTGCAGTGCCAGTGTGAACTTGGGACCACAGGCGCCAAACAGCTCTTTCCTGCTTTGTTCCTAAGCTCACTCTGTGCAGGGATCTCTCAGATTTAACAGGAATCTGTCAATTTGAGCACCTTTGAGTCTCAGATGTCTGCAGCTGGGTTTGGTGTAAGGGTGAGGTAATTGTGGGTGCCAACATAATTAACGTTGCATGTCTGTTACGTTAATTCTCGAAGACAGACGTGCTAATGTGTGGAAATAGGAATAACCTCCAGTATGGTTCACTCTTTTTCTCAGTTCCCTGCAGTCTAAGCTGGAGGAGGAGTCCATAATTTATATTTTGATTATGGTACCTATTTTTATAGAGAGAAAAGCTCTATGCAAACAGCACACGTGTTTGAACAAGGTGAGTAACACCTGTTTTCCATAGTACTTGTGATTCACACACACCTCTGATCCATCTTCTTAGGTCATCTGCACTCACTCAGCTTTGTCCTCAGCAAAAAGCGTGGTGAATGAGCTGCTTCTCTGATTAGTTCTGCAAATGTATGACTGCTGACTTCCAGTTTTGTTACTACCCAGATACAGTGAAGAACAGAGGTAAGTCTTCCCTTATCTGTACTGCACTTGGCAGTAGATAATGGATCAGTTGTCCAAAAATCCAAACTAGAAGAGATGCAGAAGTGGACACTGATCCACCCAGTGTGTGAGAAAAAGACTGTGAGAAAAGTACAATCTACTGAACACAACAGCATGTCTTCATTTCTTTACTCCACACTAAGATCTGGTGGCTGCAACTTAAAAAGGCAAGAATCCAGATATAGATGGTAATTACAGAAAGCATGGACAGACTGCATACAAAAAAAATAAAGGAGAGTAGAATTAGTTTAAAAAATAAAAGGGGAACATTCAGCGGAAGCCAGAGGTACTATATTTAAATTCCAGTTTTTCTTTGTTGTGTTCTATTTGATTGTTCTCATTGATTTCAATTAGTTCAGACAGTAAATCTGATTGATTAAGGCTTTCAGGGAATGTGTGCTCCAAGTGGAGCAGAGGCACAGAAGTAACGTCTGCTACACACAACAATAAAAAGGAGGTTATTTAAAAATTACATTTGTAGCTGGGGGAAGCTGTGCTGATGTGGAGGGATGGTTGGGATGCAGCTGCTCTGGCCTGTGCTCAGGAGGGAGCTCCAGGGAGGAGCAGGAGGAGGGTGACCCAGCTCTGGATTACACCACACTCTTCCTTCAGGGCTTCAGAGCAGATTAAGCAAGATGCCTTTGATACAAATCCATAAAATTCTTGGCTCAGTTTGCACACGTTGCAAAGCCAGTTCTGTTTCTGTTTCTTGTGTCTGGAGCAGTCAAACCAACCAAGGTGGGCACTGGAGAGGCACCAGTGGAAGCTGTGGTCTGGAAGGTGGTGGTGATGCACAACACCACAGGCCAAGGAGAGACAAGCCCTTAAAATAAACCATTGTGTAATGGTGTCATTATGCATGTAACCTGAGGAGGAAATGAATTAACCATGGCAATCAAAACACCCAAATCACAAATCACAGATTTATCGGAAGAAAAAAGAAAGGCACCGGAAATTTTTGGTACAGGAAATTTAGGTGATTTGTTGTTTAATTTTTGCTGTATATTAACAATTCCTTTTGTACTAATTCACAGAGGAATTATTTCCTTCAACATGAACAAGGTAAGGAGAGGAAGTTAGGGAAGCCTTTTATTCTCTTTTTTAGATAACAAGAAACTTACAACAAATGACTCTGTGGTATTTTATCTGTAATGAAAAAGGAACACATTTCTTTCTTTGTCAGTCATTAATTTTAAAAAGTATTTTATCTTGGAGAGCAAAGAACCTAGTAAAAATTGACACAAAGTTTTTTATATTTAAATACCTTATTATTTCAAAGGGCACAGTAATTTTACATCAGGAGACATTCATGTACTTTACACCTCTTCCAGATCTGTGTCTAACTGGTGCTTTTAATGACTTCTATTATTCTTGAAGAACATAAAGAACTGCTGGGGAAATCTATTCACAGACACAGGAAAAAAAATTTCCTCATTAATTTAACTTTATATTGGTTTAAACTTAATAAGCTGGCTTATTAAGGCCAACTGATAAACCATTTCTGAATAGAAAGGGGAAAATAGTTACTGAAGAAGTATGGAAGCAAAGTACGATAATGGGATAAAGATGTCAAAACATCCCACCCAAAAAGAGCTTAGGAAGACAGATTTTGAGAGTATTGAACAGAGCATAGAAAAGGATTGGGAGTGCAGTGGTGAAGGTCATTTGGGCAGGACCATTTAAGTGGTCCTTAGGAGTGAGAGGGTTGAGATCTTGTCTTATAAGCAAATGCATTCTTCAGAATTATTTAAAAGATTTAATTTGGCTATGAGAGTACTTCTTATGGGTTCTAGTAAAGGTGCAAAATAATGCTAAATAAAATTCCCAGCTAATTTATACAACTCAATCATTTTGGAAACTTATAAAATGCCAAGGAATATGGAGGTGTGGGCGTTTTTTTAAACAAAATATTTAACTTTTTACCTCATGTACAAGAAATCTGAGTTTGGAGTCCACCACGTTATTGCTTTAGTCCTACCTTCAATTCTTGTCATTCAGCTGCATGAAGGGTCTGCTTGACAGAGTTTTAAAAACCTTATCATAAGTCTAATGCTGAACTTGCATTCAAAATTACCAGAAGGCACTGAAACTAGGTCATTAATCTGAAACAACGAGAGGTTAAAAAGTCCTTGAAGCTTTCTTTGCTATGAATAAGAAACATGGGTTTCATCCCACCTGCCCCTCTCAGCCTACAAAGTGTTCATTCTCCAGTCTGGTATAATTAATAGTCAAACGTACCCATGGAAGGAAGTTCCCTGGAGATGCACAGTTGTGTGATTTCTATGAAATATGGAGATTTGCTCTTGCTGTACCTCCTTTTTTATGAAGGATAAAATGTCACAGACAAATTCTCCTAATACCACGTCTCAACTTACCAAGATTTTCAGGCAACTGGTTGTAGCTGGGAGTAGCTGCTTTGTCCTGGTTTTCTTGGCTCTTACTCAGCAGAAGCTCCTGAGGGTCATAATAATGTTTTTTAAAGGACTTAACATCTAGAAACTGAAAATTCATTTAATTATGGATAAAGCTTTGGCAGGACTTATCAAGAAAAAGTTGGGGGATGTAAATTTGTGCTTTCCTGTTGTCTCCATCAGTATTTAGAACTTATATGAAGGATGCTGAGTTTCCCTTGCATCTCAGGCATGAGAAAGATATGTGCTATTAAATTTGGTCATACTTTGAGGCTTTTCGTGTGAAATTTGATGAAGATTGTATATATTAAACGGGGACCAGTAAAAATATGGATGCAGAGCTGTGCACTTCATGCAGAACAACTCTCAGCTCTTGCCACTGACGTACGTAATTTTCATTCCCACTTTTTTTACATTGGTCATTGGATACAATACTGAGTTTTGAATTAAAGCATAAAAATGAATAAAATCACTGTTGTTTTGTTTGGGTTTTTTTTTCCTCTGTTGTTGCTGTTCACTGTTTGCAAGTTTTTAATTGTAAAAGATGCTGTAGATGAAGTTTTTCTCCTTAGCACTGCTGTCCTATTTTCCCCGTGATACCCCCGGGGGATCTAACATGAGTTTAAGTAAGCCCATTTTTTCTCGACTGACAGAGCAAATGTTCAGATGCTTTAAAATTTAAAGAGCAAAATGTAGGGATGGGTAAATTAGCTCAGAAGAGGTAAGAAATTCCCATTCAAGCCAAACAGTCTTCTTTTGGTTTGTTTACTTGCTTAATTCTCCTTGGTTTTGTTTGCTTTTAATTTCCCATAAAGACGTTACATTTTGAGAGCTTGGCATTCCCAATATCCTCCTCTATGTCTAAAACCTCGAGGTACCACCAAGGACTTGGAACCAGAAGGGAGAATGATGTGTGAACTTTGCCAGTGAATGCACCTATGTGCACAAGACCACTTGCATGAAAATTATTTTCATGGCACGCTGTTTAATGCTCATTAACATTTATGAGGTAACAGAGTTGCTCTGTGTATATTAAAGAATATTCTCTTTTTCAAGGTCATTTCTTATTTGAAAAAGAGCCACTCGAGAGCTACCATAGTAAAGAGTTTGGTAGGTGTACAAAGCGGTCCAGGAAGTCTGAAAGTGAGTTACAGAAGATATTTACGTGCAATTCTGTTCTGTGTAGTTTGAAATGGCTTATGTAGAAAAAGTGTAGTGAGGGTCATTGTGCCTAAGGGTTGACACCATATTCTTGAGTGGAGAAACTTGAAATTTGCTCTAAATGGCATTATTGATTCAAAGTTGGTGTCATTTAGGGATAAAAGGAATCAAAGATGTTTTGGGGATGACACTTTACCACGGTCCTAACTTTATTGCATCCACCAAGGACTCGGGCAAACCAACCTCACGTCTCCCAATCCTTCCAGTACCTTGGCAGAGATAGCAACCAAGAAATGAGTGTTACCAAGCGAGCTGTGTGAGATTCAGCCTGTGCCATGGCAATCCGCGGTGCATTTGGGATTACCTGCCGAGCCGTGGATGCAGGTGGGGATGGCTGGGAAGATGTGGAGAGACGGCAGCAGCAGCGGCGCAGTCGGAGGGCGTGAGGCCAGCACGCCCCAGGCGTCGCCGGGCTGCTCCCCTGGCCACATCTCCATCCAGGATTGCTCCCGGCTCGACATCTGTGGTCCCCGCGCCCACCGCACGCTTGGGCTGAGCCTGGCGCCTTCCATTCCTTAGGAAATCCGTGTGTCGGGAGAAGTTTCTGACCGCGCCGTTCATCCCCAGCAGCAGTAGCAGCAGCAGCGGAGTGCGGGGCTGCCCGCGGGAGCCTCTGGACAGCTGCCCTGTGCCGGGATGCGCGGGATGCGCCCACCGAGCTGAGCGTGCTCGGGCCGGTCCCGGGGCAGCAAGATTAAAAAAACCTCAAAAATGGAGTACGCGGGGAGCGGCGCTGGCTGAGGGGGCCGAGCTGGGGACACCCCGTCGCCCCGCGGTTTCTGTGGGGGCACAGCCGGGGCGGGGGCGGCGGCGGC